>QRFB01000305.1:0-47453 GCA_008931105.1 Oenanthe javanica
TTTGAGTACTATATTAAGATTGAGTACTAATGTATTTAGTCAAATTTGTTCAGTTTAATCAGAAGAATTTAGCCATATTTTTCTGATGATGTCCTGTTTAATTATCCACATGTATGGAGAGATTTTTTAAACATAATATTTTACAAAAAATTTAAAAGGAATATAGTTCAGTTCTTTCTCTTATCAAAACACTGATATTTATTAATTTCAAGGAAACCCCTAACATTAAAGTTGAATAATTTTATCCTATTCCGTCACACACACACACACACACACACACACACATATATATATATATATATATATATATATATATANGGAATTTAGCCATATTTTTCTGATGATGTCCTGTTTAATTATCTACATGTATGGAGAGATTTTTTAAACATAATATTTTACAAAAAATTTAAAAGGAATATAGTTCAATTCTTTCTCTTATCAAAACACTGATATTTATTAATTTCAAGGAAACCCCTAACATTAAAGTTAAATAATTTTATCCTATTCCGTCACACACACACACACACACACACACACACACACATATATATATATATATATATATATATATATATATATATATNCACACACACACACACACACACACACACACACACACACACACACACACACACACACACACACACACACACACACACACACACACACACACACACACACACACACACACACACACACACACACACATATATATATATATATATATATATATATATATATATATATATATTCCCCCCAAAAGAATCCGATCCGATCGAGGGCATCGTTTCAACCTTTAGTCGCGTCTCCTCGGTGGTTTTGTTTTGTAGACACCCTAAACATAAACCTGTATATATACATATCTATAGCTGCATACCTTAGTATATTATCCATCAATCTTTTCTGCAACAAACACACATCGATCGATCACCTCTCGATCTCTTTCACCTCCTCCAACATTATATTCCCCTACCCGGCCACAATGTCAACCAACAATGGAGGTAAGTATATATTATGCAAACACGCAAGCACACACATATACACACAGATATCAGAATTTAGAATTGTGTCACATAACATAAATTTATATATATGACAAGTTTTCGTAAATTTTTTTGACTGCAGCCGGTAACGTTACTCAAGTGGCTTCTCGCAAAAGAAAAGGCACCACTAGTGTTTACCAATTAAGTGGCAATAGCAGTAAAAGAGTAGCGCTTGAACTCTTTCCCACTCATAAAAAACAAGATGAACTAATTAGTCATCATGTTTCTCAATATTCTCCTGGTCTCAATTATGTTACATATGGTGGCCAGAACCAGAATTCGTCGCCTCAAAATTTGCAGTCGTTTACAAGTTTACTAAATAATGGTCATTACACCGACCAAGATGATTCATACTTGCTCACTAATGTGCAGTCACCGTTGGAAGCACCAGAAGATCCCTTCGAGAAATTACTCAAATCTCAGGTGTGTATATTTATATATTGTATTGTGGATAAATAATCTCTAAACTAAAATATCTCACATTAATCTCCTAATTAAAATACATCTTTATACAAAACACACAAACATTATCTTATTAAAATATAAATTGCGATGCACAGGAAATAATCTAGTATATATAATAAGAATAAATACTATCAAGGTCAAATGATCGATTCTTAATTACTACATAATATTATACACTAATTATTTATAACTTATAATCTATATCTATCTATACTATATTATTATAACCGAAAGATTAAAAATTTTAGTCGTCGGTATGGTACTGGGTGAACCATAGAAAAGATCTTAACCGTTCAATTTTATATTTTCATTGAATTTTAATAAAATATAATTTTAAAAAGAATATAATCACACATACAACTCTAACGCCAGTAATCCTCCTTTTATACACGATAAGATAATATTATATTATATTTAAATTATATTCTATAAACTTTTTTACGAATCCTACTTATCCTATAATTTTTATTTAATATATCATTAAACTTTATAAATAATCCTATATTTTTATTAAATATTCACTTACGTACAACTTATTAATTAAATCTCATGAATATTAAAACTTATTAATTAAGTCTCATGAATATTAAAATAATATTATTATTTTATCTATAAATAATTTTTATTATATATTATATTATCATAGCCGATATAATAATAAAAAATTAAATTGTATATTTAAATCATATAAAATAATTAATATATAATTTATTAATCTCACCCGTGCTTTGCACGGAGTATAAGCTAGTTATATTATTATAACCAAACTATAGAATTTTTATTTGAAATAGCGGGGTGAACAAATCCTAACCGTCCAATTTTATGTCAACCATAGAAACGATCCTAACCATTTAATTTTAATAAAATCCAATTTTAGAAAGAATATATATCATACATACAACTCTATCCCCGATAGTCCTCCTTTTATACAACTCCTCATAGATAATATTATATTATATTATATATNTAGAAAAGATCCTAACCGTCCAATTTTATGTCAACCATAGAAACGATCCTAACCATTTAATTTTAATAAAATCCAATTTTAGAAAGAATATATATCATACATACAACTCTATCCTCGATAGTCCTCCTTTTATACAACTCCTCATAGATAATATTATATTATATTATATATTTTCTATTTGAAAAATCCTACTTATTGTATAATTTTTATTTAATATATCATTAAAATTTATGAATATTAATATATATATATATATATATATATATATTAAAGCTAAAATATTTGAATTGAGCTTGAAACATATATAAACTATACACAAATCACCCGTCCTAATGAAATCACCGGTACAAAACATGAACAATTACAATGGTACACATCATTACTAGAAATTATTGCAAATACATATGTGTATTTAAATTAAAATAATTATAAAGAGAATACTGCGCGCTATTCATAAATTTATTATGTATTACAATAATTTTTAAAAGGTATATTGATTGTATAATTTTTTTCTCAAGATCATACAACTATACAACAATTGTATCTTTGAAAATATAAATTTACATGTAAAAACTCTGGGGTAGTAAAACAAGAATAATTTGCCACTTATTTATGTTATATATTTGAGCAGGAGTATTTGTTTAAGACTAGCCTAGTTCTGCCAATAATATTGTATTTGTTTAAGACTAGCCTAGTTTTGCCAATAATATTGTTGTGATATATATAAGTTATAATTTACATGATGCATGCAGTATGAAAAAATGAGAGAAACTTGCAAGCAGTACTTGAATAACAAGTACAATGATCTAGTGAGGCAAGCAGAAGAGAGAGCAGAAGAGAGAGCCTCCAGGATACGTAAAGAGAAAGACATGGAAATGGCTCATTTGAGGAGTATTATCTGCTATCTCGAAAATAAGTTGGCATCTGACAGCGCGCGCCTTGAACAACAGAATGAGGTTATAAAAAACAAAAACACAGAATTGGACACCATTAGAAGGAAATATATAGAGCAAGAAGAACAGGTAGTTCATTTCAAATCTCAGGCCGAAGTTTGGAAAGAAAAGGCCGACAAGGCAGAAGAGATCTTGTGGAATGCCACAGTGAGTCCGCGGTGCCATGCCCCTTGTTGCTGTGAAGGCGAGGAAGATACGGCTTTGTCCTTTGTTGGAGGGAGGTGGTGAATGGACAATGTGGCTGTGCATTTTTTGTATATTTCTAAGTGATGTGTGTTAATCCATGTATTTTACACTATGTAGCCATGGATTTGATTGTTGCAACAGACGTAAAATGAAGAAGACGGTGTATATTGATATATTTCCACAACTCTGTTTTCACAATCTTTTCTTCATAACTAAGAAATGAACAACTAAAGCTATTATATAAAGCTACCAGAAGCTAATCCTGTAACTAACTTTTCTAGCTGATGTGGCAAGTATGAGTTGGCAATCCAGCTGTCAAGTTCTAACTGACTCCAGTCCACCGTTAGCATGGTGAGAAGCTTGTATTCCAATACCCCCTTCATTCAAGGTGGGATGTGGGAACAAACCCAACTTGGACAACAAAATATTAAACTAAGGAGAAGGTGAAACCTTAGTAAACACATCTGCTAACTGAGAACGAGTTGGAAGATAAGTGAGCTGGATTAAACCTTCCATTACTTCGTCACGAGTGAAATGACAATCAAGCTCAATATGCTTGGAACGCTCATGAAAAACAGAATTATTGGCGATATGAAAGGCAAATTGATTATCACAATGCAAAACGACTGGTTTGAGATCAGAAACACCAAGTTCAACCAATAAACGAACCATCCAAGTAACTTCTGCAGCTGTAGACACCATGGCCCGGTATTCAGCTTCCGCCGATGATTTAGAAACAATACTCTACTTTTTTGATTTCCAAGAGATCGTGGAGTTGCCAAAAAAATAAAATGTACCCTGTCACTGAACGTCTAGAATCAAGAAAAGATGCCCAGTCAGCATTAGAAAAAGCTTGGAGCTTCAATTGATCTATAGCACGTAAAAGAATACCTTGTGATACAGTACCAGCCAAATATCTTAGTGTATGATGTAGAGCAAACAAATGAGTTGTCCTGGGTTTCTGCAGATATTGACTAAGAGTTTGGACTGTATAAGACAGGTCAGGTCGAGTGTTAGTAAGGTAATTAAGCTTCCCTACTAGTGACCTGTAGACTTTAGGATTTGGTAACAAATCCCCATCATCAAGAGAGAGTTTTAGATAAACTGAGAGAGGAGTACAAGTATTGGATAAAAGATCAAGACTTGACTCAGTCAACAATTCCTTGGCAAATTTTTGGTGACAAATAATGATGCCCTCAGAAGTATGAGTTACTTCAATGCCTAAAAAGAAATGAAGCTGCCCAAGGTCTTTGATACCAAACTTGGTATCCAAATGATTTTTAAGTGCAAAAATAGCATCAGTGTAATCTCCAGTTAAAATGACATCATCAACATACATAACGACGATGAAAACGAGTGAACTTTGTCTCTTTATAAATATACTATAATCATTTTTAGATTGAGTAAATCCTTGACAAAGAAGCTCTTCAACTAACTTTTCATGCCATTCTCTCGACGCCTGTTTGAGACCATATATTGATTTTCGATGTAAACAAACCAAGTTATGGGGATTAGGAATACCTTCAGGTACTTGCATATACACTTCCTCCTTCAAAATACCATGCAGAAAAGCATTGTTCACATCAAGTTGATGTAATGCCAATGCTTAGATGCAGCTAGAGATAATAAGGCTCGAACAGTACTCATCTTGACCACATAGGAGAAAGTCTCATCGTAATCAATCCCATATTTTTGATTAAATCCTTTTGCAACAAGCCGAGTTTTGCACATGTCTAAGCTTCCATCAGACTTTAACTTTACTTTGTATACTCATTTAGAACCAATTGCCTTCTTTTTAGCAGGCAAGGGTACTAGATCTCAAGTGTGATTAGTATGTAAAGTCTGAAGCTCAGTTTCCATGGAAACTACCCACTCGGGACTTGTTGAGGCATCCTTATAATTTCGAGGTTCTGTGACACCACAGTGAGGAGCTTGGACTGGTGTCTGTACTAAATTGCACCAATGAGGGGATGTAGATGTAGAAACAATATTACAATGATATGAAAAATATGATGGTGGTTTAGGCACTCTGGTCGACCTCCGTAAAGGTTCAAAAGAATCGGTGTGCAGTTCAGAACTAATATCCTGAACTACAGAAGAAGAATTAGGTCCATCCATAGAATTAACCTGACCACCAGTAGATACTGAACCAGTATAATTTTGCAAGAAATCTCCACTATTATGGTCCATACCAGAATTCTCATGTGAAGTACCCAAGTCTAACTCATCAACGAAACAAGAAGATGTAGTTGATGGTAAGTAAATACTACCAGGAAAAAGAGTAGGATTGATGTGTGTATGAAAAAGGAAGTGTGTTTCATGAAATACAACATCCCTGGAGATGAATAGACAATCTGCAGTAAAATCCAACACTTTATAACCCTTTGTGTAACTGAATATCCCAAAAAGACATAAGCTTTGGCTCTTGGACTAGATTTACCTCTGTTAGTAACAATGATGGAAGCAAAACAGAGACTACCAAATACCTCTAAATGTTTTAAAGAAGGTTGTAAACTAGTGAGCTTGTAATAAGGTGTAGCATTGTCAAGACTCTGCAAAGGTGTTCTATTAATGAGGTATGTGGCACAAAGAATACTCTCACTACAATATTTGTCAGGAATTTTTGATTGAAGAAATAGAGATCTAGCAGTTTCAAGTAAATGTCTATGTTTGCGTTCCACAACACCATTTTGTTGTGGAGTATGACTACAACTAGTTTGGTGAAGAATACCTTTTTTGAGAAATAACTCATTCATGAGACCTTGACATAATTCAGGAGCATTATCAGATCTAACATTTTGTACTTTGACTTTGTATTGAGTTTCCACATGATTAATGAAATTCATCATCACACTAACACAATCAATCCTATGAGTGAGCATATGCACCCAAGTGAAACGGCTGAAATCATCAACTATAGTAATAAACTGGTTACATTCATTATGAGATTTGATTTTATAAGGTCCTCATACATCAATATGAATCAATTCAAAATGAACCTTTGTCTTGATACAACTATGAGAAAATGAAGCTTTAGTTTGCTTTGCTAATGGACAGATCTGACATATAAGATTGTGTGAAGAATTCTGAATTCCTGATAATGCTGGAATAGTCTTCAATTTATTGAATGGAACATGCCTCAGTCTAAGATGCCAAATGTTGAGATCCACTTTGATGCTGACCAAGCTTTTCTTGGAATTCAACTCTATGTCCACTCCTGCAGTATTGTATAGTCCACCTTGAAATCTACCAAGAAGAATTGGTTTCCCTTTCGTAAAAGGTCATGTATCACACATTCTTGACCGTTAAAAAGAACCAAACAATGCATATCCTCGCATAACTTATGTACAGATATCAAATTGTAATGAAAGTCAGGAATATGCAAGACATTGTTTAGAATCAGATCTTTANAATCTCCAGTTAAAATGACATCATCAACATACATAACGACGATGAAAACGAGTGAACTTTGTCTCTTTATAAACATACTATAATCATTTTTAGATTGAGTAAATCCTTGACAAAGAAGCTCTTCAACTAACTTTTCATGCCATTCTCTCGACGCCTGTTTGAGACCATATATTGATTTTCGATGTAAACAAACCAAGTTATGGGGATTAGGAATACCTTCAGGTACTTGCATATACACTTCCTCCTTCAAAATACCATGCAGAAAAGCATTGTTCACATCAAGTTGATGTAATGCCAATGCTTAGATGCAGCTAGAGATAATAAGGCTCGAACAGTACTCATCTTGACCACATAGGAGAAAGTCTCATCGTAATCAATCCCATATTTTTGATTAAATCCTTTTGCAACAAGCCGAGTTTTGCACATGTCTAAGCTTCCATCAGACTTTAACTTTACTTTGTATACTCATTTAGAACCAATTGCCTTCTTTTTAGCAGGCAAGGGTACTAGATCTCAAGTGTGATTAGTATGTAAAGTCTGAAGCTCAGTTTCCATGGCAACTACCCACTCGGGACTTGTTGAGGCATCCTTATAATTTCGAGGTTCTGTGACACCACAGTGAGGAGCTTGGACTGGTGTCTGTACTAAATTGCACCAATGAGGGGATGTAGATGTAGAAACAATATTACAATGATATGAAAAATATGATGGTGGTTTAGGCACTCTGGTCGACCTCCGTAAAGGTTCAAAAGAATCGGTGTGCAGTTCAGAACTAATATCCTGAACTACAGAAGAAGAATTAGGTCCATCCATAGAATTAACCTGACCACCAGTAGATACTGAACCAGTATAATTTTGCAAGAAATCTCCACTATTATGGTCCATACCAGAATTCTCATGTGAAGTACCCAAGTCTAACTCATCAACGAAACAAGAAGATGTAGTTGATGGTAAGTAAATACTACCAGGAAAAAGAGTAGGATTGATGTGTGTATGAAAAAGGAAGTGTGTTTCATGAAATACAACATCCCTGGAGATGAATAGACAATCTGCAGTAAAATCCAACACTTTATAACCCTTTGTGTAACTGAATATCCCAAAAAGACATAAGCTTTGGCTCTTGGACTAGATTTACCTCTGTTAGTAACAATGATGGAAGCAAAACAGAGACTACCAAATACCTCTAAATGTTTTAAAGAAGGTTGTAAACTAGTGAGCTTGTAATAAGGTGTAGCATTGTCAAGACTCTGCAAAGGTGTTCTATTAATGAGGTATGTGGCACAAAGAATACTCTCACTACAATATTTGTCAGGAATTTTTGATTGAAGAAATAGAGATCTAGCAGTTTCAAGTAAATGTCTATGTTTGCGTTCCACAACACCATTTTGTTGTGGAGTATGACTACAACTAGTTTGGTGAAGAATACCTTTTTTGAGAAATAACTCATTCATGAGACCTTGACATAATTCAGGAGCATTATCAGATCTAACATTTTGTACTTTGACTTTGTATTGAGTTTCCACATGATTAATGAAATTCATCATCACACTAACACAATCAATCCTATGAGTGAGCATATGCACCCAAGTGAAACGGCTGAAATCATCAACTATAGTAATAAACTGGTTACATTCATTATGAGATTTGATTTTATAAGGTCCTCATACATCAATATGAATCAATTCAAAATGAACCTTTGTCTTGATACAACTATGAGAAAATGAAGCTTTAGTTTGCTTTGCTAATGGACAGATCTGACATATAAGATTGTGTGAAGAATTCTGAATTCCTGATAATGCTGGAATAGTCTTCAATTTATTGAATGGAACATGCCTCAGTCTAAGATGCCAAATGTTGAGATCCACTTTGATGCTGACCAAGCTTTTCTTGGAATTCAACTCTATGTCCACTCCTGCAGTATTGTATAGTCCACCTTGAAATCTACCAAGAAGAATTGGTTTCCCTTTCGTAAAAGGTCATGTATCACACATTCTTGACCGTTAAAAAGAACCAAACAATGCATATCCTCGCATAACTTATGTACAGATATCAAATTGTAATGAAAGTCAGGAATATGCAAGACATTGTTTAGAATCAGATCTTTATGGATTTTGACAAAGCCTATATGAAGTATTAGAATATGTCTACCATCAGGAACAACAATGTATTCATTACCTTCAACCACTGGTTTGTAGGTGAGAAAAAGCCTAAGATTGGAACAAATGTGGTCAGTTGCACCACTGTCCACTAACCAACCAATTTTTGAAAATATTCTCAGATAACAAACAAGTCTTACCAGCCAACAATGCATGGTCATTATGGTCTGGAGAACTTGGGGAAATACTTGTCTGCTTGTCAAGTAACTTCATTAACTGTTGATATTGTGCAACAGTGATTGGTAAAGTGCCATCATTGTTGGGATCAGATGTAGGACCACTAGTGTTAAGAGAAACTGCAGTCATCCTCTTATCTCTGAAGGCTTTGAAATTAGCTGGATATTCATGAATCTTGAAGCACCTGTCAATGCTATGACCAGACATCTTATAATGTGTACAAAAATAATTCCCTCCTTTCTTAAAACCAGTAGCAGAACCTGCATTTCCTCTGCCAGTGAGACTTTGTTTCTGAAAAGTGTTGGGACTAGGCTTATAGTTCCCCTTGGTATCAGCTACAAAAGCCAGGGATTATGTTTGACTAGTGATGGTAGACAACTCTTGATGCCTTTCTTCCTGAGAAAACACTCTAAAAGCATTGGATATACTAGGTAGATGATGCTGCATCAAGACATTCCCTCTAACAATAGCAAACCTATCATTAAGCTTCATCATAAATTGTAAAAGTCTGTGGTCCTGTTGCATTTGGAGCACTTTCTGAGTCACATTACAGGTACACTTGTTGCAAGTACAACAAGGTAAAGGGCTGATATCACTCATAGCATCCCAAACTCCCTTAATTTCAGTGAAAAAATCTGATACACTCTTTGAACCTTGATTTAAATTAGCCAATTATTACTCAAGTGAGAAAATCTGAGTCATGGACGCATATCTGAATCTCTCTTCCAGATCAAGCCAAATTTCTCTAACAATCTTAAAGAACAATATATTTTTTGATATAGATTCATCCAAACTGTCTAACAACCATGAATAGACTAAGTCATTGCACATTTCCCATGCTTTGAGATCAGTGGAGTCAATATCAGGCTTGAGTACCGTTCCATCAACAAAACCTAACTTGTTTTTAGCTGACAAACTAAGCATAATATATCGTTTCCAGTTGCTATATCCAGTGCCATTAAATTTCACCGAAACTAATTGCGTTGTATTAGCATCAGAAGGATGAATGTAATATACACTATTTGATCTTGATTTGGTTGAGTAAAAGACCTATTCCAAGCATTTCCACTACTAGACCTCATTCCATCAACTATATATTCTTGTCTAAGTTGTTTCAATCAGTGAACCACAACAATCTTCAAGTAATATCTCTCAGAAAGTAAAATATTTCTCGAAATTGCATAAACAAACATATATGTTGAAGAAATTGCAAAGAGTACAACAATATCTCACAGAGATTACAGAGATCATGAAAAAACTATTAAAAATTGTGTAGGAAAAATAGATTTGATGGCTACAAAATATTGAAATCAACAAAACCGATGAACAAGAAATCGTTGAGCCGTGGCAAGAAATCTACTGTCTTGAAAACGATATGCGGCGCGACCGAGATGCTAAATCGTATCGTCGATCCGTTCCCTAAGGTTTACTCAACACTCTCACACAAGTGCACTCTTGGGTGAGAGTTTGGAGCCTATACAAACTTGTGCCCAAAATAAAAAAAAATAAAGTATATATATTTTTATCAATGGTATTTTTCCTCCATAAAATCCATGATCTCTTCATCTCTCTCAAAGAAGAAGATGAAATGGGATNTTTGTGCCCAAAATAAAAAAAAATAAAGTATATATATTTTTATCAATAGTATTTTTCCTCCATAAAATCCATGATCTCTTCATCTCTCTCAAAGAAGAAGATGAAATGGGATATCTGTAACCCCTCTAAAATAATCANAATTCAAAATGAACCTTTGTCTTGATACAACTATGAGAAAATGAAGCTTTAGTTTGCTTTGCTAATGGACAGATCTGACATATAAGATTGTGTGAAGAATTCTGAATTCCTGATAATGCTGGAATAGTCTTCAATTTATTGAATGGAACATGCCTCAGTCTAAGATGCCAAATGTTGAGATCCACTTTGATGCTGACCAAGCTTTTCTTGGAATTCAACTCTATGTCCACTCCTGCAGTATTGTATAGTCCACCTTGAAATCTACCAAGAAGAATTGGTTTCCCTTTCGTAAAAGGTCATGTATCACACATTCTTGACCGTTAAAAAGAACCAAACAATGCATATCCTCGCATAACTTATGTACAGATATCAAATTGTAATGAAAGTCAGGAATATGCAAGACATTGTTTAGAATCAGATCTTTATGGATTTTGACAAAGCCTATATGAAGTATTAGAATATGTCTACCATCAGGAACAACAATGTATTCATTACCTTCAACCACTGGTTTGTAGGTGAGAAAAAGCCTAAGATTGGAACAAATGTGGTCAGTTGCACCACTGTCCACTAACCAACCAATTTTTGAAAATATTCTCAGATAACAAACAAGTCTTACCAGCCAACAATGCATGGTCATTATGGTCTGGAGAACTTGGGGAAATACTTGTCTGCTTGTCAAGTAACTTCATTAACTGTTGATATTGTGCAACAGTGATTGGTAAAGTGCCATCATTGTTGGGATCAGATGTAGGACCACTAGTGTTAAGAGAAACTGCAGTCATCCTCTTATCTCTGAAGGCTTTGAAATTAGCTGGATATTCATGAATCTTGAAGCACCTGTCAATGCTATGACCAGACATCTTATAATGTGTACAAAAATAATTCCCTCCTTTCTTAAAACCAGTAGCAGAACCTGCATTTCCTCTGCCAGTGAGACTTTGTTTCTGAAAAGTGTTGGGACTAGGCTTATAGTTCCCCTTGGTATCAGCTACAAAAGCCAGGGATTATGTTTGACTAGTGATGGTAGACAACTCTTGATGCCTTTCTTCCTGAGAAAACACTCTAAAAGCATTGGATATACTAGGTAGATGATGCTGCATCAAGACATTCCCTCTAACAATAGCAAACCTATCATTAAGCTTCATCATAAATTGTAAAAGTCTGTGGTCCTGTTGCATTTGGAGCACTTTCTGAGTCACATTACAGGTACACTTGTTGCAAGTACAACAAGGTAAAGGGCTGATATCACTCATAGCATCCCAAACTCCCTTAATTTCAGTGAAAAAATCTGATACACTCTTTGAACCTTGATTTAAATTAGCCAATTATTACTCAAGTGAGAAAATCTGAGTCATGGACGCATATCTGAATCTCTCTTCCAGATCAAGCCAAATTTCTCTAACAGTCTTAAAGAACAATATATTTTTCGATATAGATTCATCCAAACTGTCTAACAACCATGAATAGACTAAGTCATTGCACATTTCCCATGCTTTGAGATCAGTGGAGTCAATATCAGGCTTGAGTACCGTTCCATCAACAAAACCTAACTTGTTTTTAGCTGACAAACTAAGCATAATATATCGTTTCCAGTTGCTATATCCAGTGCCATTAAATTTCACCGAAACTAATTGCGTTGTATTAGCATCAGAAGGATGAATGTAATATACACTATTTGATCTTGATTTGGTTGAGTAAAAGACCTATTCCAAGCATTTCCACTACTAGACCTCATTCCATCAACTATATATTCTTGTCTAAGTTGTTTCAATCAGTGAACCACAACAATCTTCAAGTAATATCTCTCAGAAAGTAAAATATTTCTCGAAATTGCATAAACAAACATATATGTTGAAGAAATTGCAAAGAGTACAACAATATCTCACAGAGATTACAGAGATCATGAAAAAACTATTATAAATTGTGTAGGAAAAATAGATTTGATGGCTACAAAATATTGAAATCAACAAAACCGATGAACAAGAAATCGTTGAGCCGTGGCAAGAAATCTACTGTCTTGAAAACGATATGCGGCGCGACCGAGATGCTAAATCGTATCGTCGATCCGTTCCCTAAGGTTTACTCAACACTCTCACACAAGTGCACTCTTGGGTGAGAGTTTGGAGCCTATACAAATTTGTGCCCAAAATAAAAAAAAATAAAGTATATATATTTTTATCAATGGTATTTTTCCTCCATAAAATCCATGATCTCTTCATCTCTCTCAAAGAAGAAGATGAAATGGGATATCTGTAACCCCTCTAAAATAATCATGAATCATCAATATCCATAACTGAAATCAATTAATAAATATAACATATATAACTCCCAATATATATGTATAATATATTATAATAAAACTCATAAATATATAATATATATCACATAATCAATAATATTCAAAATTCTAAGTGGGGAATAATATATGCCAATATATGAAATAAGGCAATAACAATTATAATATTTACTTTGAAATATCATTACACCAACAAATTGTATACAATAAAGATATAGAGATACAAAGAGATGCGAAGAGATAGAAAGAGATTAGAAACGTAACACTTGTAACAATCGAAGAACAGTAAAGCGATGTCACACAAACTCTGATACCATGTTAATCCGTGTATTTTACACTATGTAGCCATGGATTTGATTGTTGCAACAGATGTAAAATGAAGAAGATGATGTATATTGATATATTTCCGCAACTCTATTTTTACAATCTTTTCTTCATAACTAAGAAATGAACAACTAAAGCTATTATATAGAGCTACTAGAAGCTAATCATGTAACTAACTTCTCTAGCTGATGAGGCAAGTATGAGTTGGCAATGCGGCTGTTAAGTTGTAACTGACTCCGGTGCACTCGTTAGCTTGGTGAGAAGCTTGTATTCCAATAATGTGCATATATATGACGTCCAAATTATAGTAAGAATTTAATACTAATTCTCATGTACTTTGTTTGATGATTGATGTACGCAAGGCATAAATCCTCTTCATAAGAGGATATATATTTGATACTTGATACATGTTCATCTCTTATTCAATGCAAATTTAAGTGTAATATTCCAAAACTATCACTATGTTTATAGTTTCCAAGATTTGACTATATGTTTGAAACAAAATATTTCTGTTCTCATGTAATAATTAGGGCCAGGGTTTGTACCGACATTTGTAATTATGCATATAGATACAGATCGAGTAATCAGGCATTCTAGGATTTCTAGCTAGATATACAGAATCCTCTCCATTATCACAAGCTCCATGAATGAAAAAAATGCAGAATTGAACTAAATTAATTTGCTGACACGAATCGAATTAATCAACTACAACAAGTAAATAACCCTATATATAGTTTATCAGTGTACGTACGTACATTTGAGTTGTATTTCAATCAACAAAAATTCATTAGGAAGTAGATGATGAAATTACAATTAATAATCAAACATCAACTGATCAACTGTACGTAATATTTCAAACACGCGCATATATGACAAATTTAGAAGTTACCGGCCTACAATGTAGATATTAAAAAGAATGAATCAAACTAAATATAACTAACAAGGTTGAGTATTTTGTCTTACATCTCTGACTCGTACGTATGACTTGCTCAACAGTGTACCCTAAAGTTTTGATACTTTTATTGTCAAAAATTAACCATATTTGTATTCTGTCAAAGTAAAGAATCCAGTTGATGAGGAAGAATTAAGTAGCTATATATAGCTAGCAGGATGGCTAGTCTTGCTTGTTATCTCCAGTACTGTCCCATTTATGATCTTCTATAGGTTTAGAAAAAATGAGGTCCATGTTTGAGTTGCTGCTACTACCAGAATTAAACATAACGTCGACAAATTCCGCCAGTGGTTCATAGTACTGATCACATGCAGCATCTCTCCCGGATGGAACCATGGAAGGGCCGGCCACACCACTGCTACTATCAACCATGCCAGTGATGCTGCTAAACATATGCATGTTAACAAAGGGATTAGAATTTCTTATATCCGTAGACAGCCAATGGCTTCCCGGAAGTGAAGTAGTAGTACTGGATGATGAGTGTAGTAACTGGCTGCTACTCATTGTTCCAGCTGCTGCTTGTTGGAACATGACTCTAGAAGCTTCTGTATTTTCTGGCACTGCTGATATGGATGGTGCTGTAGATGATACAGTGCATTTGTGTTCCCCTCGGTAAATTACTTCGAAGGTGAATGGGTCGTCATCAAGCCGCTGGACTTGTTTTTTTGCAGGGCACTGGTACAACTTCTGGTGGGTGCATCTATAGTATGCACTGCATTATAAAATTAATAAATGAATTGCCTTTAACATGTTGTTATGACTTGAGATATTACAAGAACTATGATTAATTTAACAAATTTTAAGTTCAATTTGTTATAAATATAAAAAAAATTAGCGGTTAACTGTTAGCAGATTAAATTAACTGTTTTGACTAACGTATTGAAGTAACTATTTAGAATAATGGATTANATGATTAATTTAACAAATTTTAAGTTCAATTTGTTATAAATATAAAAAAAAATTAGCGGTTAGCGGTTAGCAGATTAAATTAACTGTTTTGACTAACGTATTGAAGTAACTATTTAGAATAATGGATTAAATTAGCCGTTTCGTATGAAACTGTTTGGTAAATAGGTTTCAGTAGTTTTTTATATTTTAACTAGGTATATGTCAATCCTCTAATTGAAAAAACTCATCAAAATAGTTTTTTGAAAATTAACTTTTTGAGTAGAAGCCGCTATTTCAACCCGCTAATTACCAAAGACCAGTTATAAATTCACATGATCAAACCTCTAATATGNGTATATGTCAATCCTCTAATTGAAAAAACTCATCAAAATAGTTTTTTGAAAATTAACTTTTTGAGTAGAAGCTGCTATTTCAACCCGCTAATTACCAAAGACCAGTTATAAATTCACATGATCAAACCTCTAATATGACTCAAGTCTCTAATATTTTCCCAAACTTCTATCTTTCAAACAGGGCGCCTCAATAGTCAATAGATTTGTTATATACTTGATTAAATAAAAAAATTAAAGATAATTTTGGCAAAAAATTAAAAATGGCTAACAAATTAATATATAGGTGTTCATATATTTGTATATGCATTATAAATATGATAACATAAATTAATTTTTAAAATCTGAACTTTTATTAAAAAAGATTAGAAAAATTACTTTTCTATTTATCTTAAAATATAAAATAGAAATCAAATTAAACTACCCATTCCAAACCGATGAAATGAAATAGTAAATTAAAAGTCAGTCGTCTATATATATATATATATATATTATAATCTTCAATCAAAGACATGTAGGAGCCAGAAGTACATGCGTTTACACTAGTAGTCGGAAACCAAGCTAGCTGGTCAAATGTAGAGGGACTTTTCTACAAGCACATGATTTGAATTTCGAAGACCGGACCTTTCTTTGAAATCGACACATATCGCAAGTGTTTGACGTTTTCTAGATGTAAGGTCCATGACTTAATCATACGTCATAAATATGTTGTATATCTGTATGTAATTAATTATATTTAGGCATAATTCAATAGTAATCACTGTTTAATTAGGCGATTTATACTTATTAGCCTAAAATTATATTTATATATAATTAGTATATGGGAGGGTATGTAATGAAAAGGAAGTATAAAGAATATTAATAATATAATTATGGTATTAAATTAAATATAAATATTATTAATAAATATAAAAATATTAATTAATACCACCGCAACGACCCTGTATAAATCATACAAAGTCTAATACCACCGCAACGACCCCGTATAGTGTTGTAGAATTTGTAATNCTAAATATAAAAATAAATAACAAAATATTAATTAATACCACCGCAACGACCCCGTATAAATCATACAAAGTCTAATACCACCGCAACGACCCCGTATAGTGTTGTAGAATTTGTAATTTATAATTAAATGATTAATAATACAAAAATAATTAGTTAATTACCGTGGAAATTTAGAGCCAAGAATCTCCTTTTGACCATATTTTCTCCACGTAAAGCCATCCTCGGGCGGAATCTCAGTGTTTCCCATTTGAGGAGCTGGTACTGTTACGCTCCGTTTTTCTGCATCGTCTTTCCTAAATTCATACATTATATATCAATTTTGTTACACGTCAGTACAGAAATTATATATATCAAAATGTGCGAACTGCAAATATTTCTTACAAAATAAATGACCAATTGGATCGGGCTAGCTATCAGCCTATCACACATATATAGGGCATTAACGAAATCTTGAATTCAATCTGAGAGTTTAGTGCTTAATTATAACTAATAATACATGAATACCAGACAAAATATTTAGAATTAAGATTGGTTGAGCTATGATTAATGTTTACTTATTTTGTGTTAAATTTATAATTTAAATTCTGATCACAATCTCCTTAACAGAAAATGAGGTTAAAGATGATGTTCATTTCTAAACTTTGCTGATCACCTGCTCATACATTATAAGTTTATTATCATTTTTTTTAATCATCCTGCAATCAAACATTATTATACAGAATATATTCTGTATTGTAATCTGTGACCAGATCGAGTTTGGTACGAATGCACATGAACTTTAGTCATTTCTGAAGTTCTAAAATGTTTCTTACCTTCTTCGTATTCTTTGAAATGTTACACCTCTAGCAGAAGAACCAGCTCCATCCAAAAGCTGCAGCTGATCACCAAGGCCACCAGCCGTCCACCGTTCTGCCTCGGAGGGCACCATGCCGGTGCCCTCCGATCCTCCTTCTTGCTGCTGCACAAGCTGAGGACTATACCTCAGCCACTGCTGCATTGCTTCACCAACATTTTCTGATTGATTTCCGCCGCCAAATTGAGCATTTATTCGGTCTCTCGAGTCAGTAAAGATTCTGATGATCTCGTCACAATTATTCCAAAGAATCTCAGGTTGGTTACTTAAATTCGGTAGGCTTACTTCAAGATCTCTAGCTAACCTACATCCATTATACATTAAAGAAACTATCTCCTCCATAAATAATTTTACCGGGATTGAATATATTATTATATAAATAAATAAATCTTGGTTTGTGTAAATAATTATGTTTGAATCCTATGAACATATGTACAGATGTATATATACAGGTTATAAATAATCCTGTGATGGAGACAGTAGGTGTTTTTCTGAGCTGGTGCCTATATATAACGTAGTTTAATTTATTAGAATGAATGTCTACAAAACATAATGCTAATTTCAAAGTAATTGTATGTTTTTTTTTACGGTCTAACTTAGAAGAAGCTTAGGAAATCTCTGACCAAGTCATCTAACGTCTTTTAATTATATATAGTACTCGTAATATAATATTATTATTTGTATAATAGTACTTCTAGCGTATTATATCATGAAATCCACTCGTTCACGTTGAGTCTACGAGAAGACTCGGCCTTGTTTTTATTCAAGCGACTCAGCCATATACTAAGAATTTTCTTTTTGTTGGAAAATTATAAGGAATTTCAAGAATTTATTACTCATCACTTTTCCTTATAATGCCCCCCTGTTCCCTAATTTTAGGCGAGGAGAGACAGAGATGATAGAGAGATTTAAATCAAAATGATTAAATTTCGGCAGTTGCGCCACTGGCATGTGTTCATGAATTGTATGCATGGACCAGGGAGGGAAGCAATACAAGATCAAGTAATTAAAAAGAATCTATTTATCGAAACTACTAATTCTGAGTTTATAATTATTTAAAGTATTAGAGTATTTTTGATTGATTTTTGAAAATTAATCGAAAGTCTAGATTAGACACTCGGATCAGATTTTGTGTCAGAAAACTTTTCTTTTCTTTTTCCTTAGATCATGTGTCAAAGAATTTTTTTTTGACAGGATGTGTCAAAGAATTTTGAATATACTACTTTTCGGTGCATTTTGCATACAAAACTCGATCGAGAAGTTGTCCATACACGTCACATATTTAATGCACCAAAAGATAACATATTCACGTATATTTAAATTTAAATATGTTACCGGTATTTGTTATAATATACAATATTCAAGTTATTTATGATAAAAGTTAACTATTTTTGTTTTTCTTACTTTAACCATTTAACAAAACATTTTGGAAATAAATTAACAAATTTCAAATAAGCATACAAAATATTAGCTTAAGTGGTGATGACATGGCATCGGTGTATATATTATTATAAATGTTAATTCCACTTTATCTAATATTTAAAATTCTCTTATATTAATAAAATTTAATAGATATAATTTATATTAATATAAATAAAAAATATCATAGTAAATATATGTTCCGTATTTTAATCACTTAGACGCATAACATTACTCTTAGCAAAATTATAGAAATGGTTTGATAAATTTATTTGCTCCATTTCGGATGTTATTTTAATCATTATTGTAATTTTTGTTTTAATTGTCAGTTACAAAAAAGAAAAAAAATCTATTGATTCAAGTAATTCAGGAATAATTGTACTCCCTCTAAACTGTCCAGTTTAAATTTTATTAAAAAAATAACATTTAGAGAGATATTTTCAATAGAAATACATCGAAAAGTTTAAAACAGAGTCAGATCGTGGATTCTGCATTTTAAAACGACGGCGAGGTTTCTCTACTCTAGCTAATCGTACGTTTGTAAAAATCTTCATTTGACCGCCTCAGATTCACCAAGAATAATTCTAGATATTCTTGTTTTGTGGAACATGGATTGATCAACATCTTGTTGACGTCAAAACCAACTCACACTCGTTTACAATGTATGGATAGATGGGAATATAAGCTGGAACCATTTTAAATTGATAATATAATTTCTTCAATTCTGAATCGAGTTTAGGACTAACAATCTTGAAGATAAATGCATTCTTTTTATTAATTAGATATACATTTTTGGGTACCATACAAATATTTTATAATATTAATTCGTTGAAGATTTTCTTATCAAACAAACTTTAGGGGACCTTTGGTTTATATGGAAGAAAGGAAAAGGAGTTTAGAAACGGAAAGGAAGAGAAAGGAAAAGAATAATCTTGAATTATGTTCCTTGTTTGGTTTTAATCCGTAAATAAAATAAATAATTATTTTTTAATAAATTATTTTGAAAAAATTATTAATTTTAGGATTAATATAAGATATAATTACATGGATGGAGGTGGAAAGTGAGTTGGTATATGAGAGAATAATATATAAGAGAAAGGGAAAACAAATAGGGAGGGAGAGAGTATTGGGTAAACCAAAAATTTAAAATGGANTTTAATTCCACTTTATCTAATATTTAAAATTCTCTTATATTAATAAAATTTAATAGATATAATTTATATTAATAAAAATAAAAAATATCATAGTAAATATATGTTCCATATTTTAATCACTTAGACGCATAACATTACTCTTAGCAAAATTATAGAAATGGTTTGATAAATTTATTTGCTCCATTTCGGATGTTATTTTAATCATTATTGTAATTTTTGTTTTAATTGTCAGTTACAAAAAAGAAAAAAAATCTATTGATTCAAGTAATTCAGGAATAATTGTACTCCCTCTAAACTGTCCAGTTTAAATTTTATTAAAAAAATAACATTTAGAGAGATATTTTCAATAGAAATACATCGAAAAGTTTAAAACAGAGTCAGATCGTGGATTCTGCATTTTAAAACGACGGTGAGGTTTCTCTACTCTAGCTAATCGTACGTTTGTAAAAATCTTCATTTGACCGCCTCAGATTCACCAAGAATAATTCTAGATATTCTTGTTTTGTGGAACATGGATTGATCAACATCTTGTTGACGTCAAAACCAACTCACACTCGTTTACAATGTATGGATAGATGGGAATATAAGCTGGAACCATTTTAAATTGATAATATAATTTCTTCAATTCTGAATCGAGTTTAGGACTAACAATCTTGAAGATAAATGCATTCTTTTTATTAATTAGATATACATTTTTGGGTACCATACAAATATTTTATAATATTAATTCGTTGAAGATTTTCTTATCAAACAAACTTTAGGGGACCTTTGGTTTATATGGAAGAAAGGAAAAGGAGTTTAGAAACGGAAAGGAAGAGAAAGGAAAAGAATAATCTTGAATTATTTTCCTTGTTTGGTTTTAATCCGTAAATAAAATAAATAATTATTTTTTAATAAATTATTTTGAAAAAATTATTAATTTTAGGATTAATATAAGATATAATTACATGGATGGAGGTGGAAAGTGAGTTGGTATATGAGAGAATAATATATAAGAGAAAGGGAAAACAAATAGGGAGGGAGAGAGTATTGGGTAAACCAAAAATTTAAAATGGACAAAGGAAATCATTGTTTTTATAAAACAATAAAGGAATGTATCCAGTTGTTTCTCATTTCCTTTACTGATTACCCCTAACCAAACAGTCCCTTACATTATTTGTTAATGTTGTATTTACAAAAAGTTGATTATAAAAGTAAAAATTGGTATCAAATTTATTGATAAGTTTTTAAGTGAAAGTATAGTTTATAAATTCAAGAAAATATGGATATTACTTATGCGTATTAGTGACAAAAAAAGACTAATTATTTTATTTATTTTGATCTAATAAATTATAAATAAACTTATCTTATATAAAAATTTTAAAAGATAATATTTTCTTTCATGCCGAGAATATTACATTAGAGGAGTTTTAATGTAGTTAAAATTAGAGGAGACATATTATTTATAATTAATACTATCGGTTATTATATTGGGTGGTTCATTTTTAGTTTTAATATACTGATTTGTTTTAATTCTAAATTTTATATTCAACTTGTGTTGGTATATTGAAACTATTAATTTGGAAGAATAAAATTCGTAGGAGCCTCTAATGTTCTTGCAAATTTTTGGACTCTGTATAATTAGGATAAGGATCCCCAAGAATGTGTGAGTTTTATGTTCATTCCTCAATCCGAATTTAAAATTTTCCAGGCTGAACATGTGTGATCGGATCGTTAGAGAATAAAATAAATTTTTATTTAGATTTGAATTTGATTATAATTTTATTCAATCTTTTATTTATTTTTATATAATTTAAACTAAAAGCTTAATTCATCAATTATGAATTCTTCATTCTTTTTATTAATTTTCCCTCCAATTTTTATCATCAAAAATTTTTCCTTTATCATTTTGTTCATTATTTCTCCTACATTCCTTACCTTCACAAATTTTATTCCTAATTTTTATCTCAAACCTAATTTTTTATTTCATTTCTTGCTTATTGCATCAAGTGTATATGTCTTTATTCCATTCTCTGGATCTTATTAAAAAGTTCTTTATTTTTTTGTTCCATTTTTTAATTAATTTGTATATGTTGTACATATTATTAGTTAAATATTTATTTATTTTGAATTGTATCTATGTAAATTGTAAATTATAATTTTATGTTATTTTAATTTTTTATGCAGTACATAATTTTAATTAAACTTGGCTATTTAGCAGGGGGAAAAAGAAAGAAAAGAAATTATACATAAAATCAAATTATCCAAACAAATTATGGATACCACCTAAAATTTCATAGCCCAAATATAGACGACGACGCCCATTGAAGCCCAACCCATTTATACATATCAACCCATAGACCTGAACAGACCCAGTGAATAGTGCCATTTCCACCTACCAACATTTTAATTTTCTCAATTTCCACCAACGAATATATCAATTTATTTATTCTAAATTAAAAAAAATAATGTATACACTAAATTTCAATTATTTTCCATTCATTTTCATAAAATATTATATTTTCTGGTGAAAAATGATATCACATTATTTACAAAATAATATAAAAATATTTAGAATTCGTTCGTAAATTATTTATAAAATTTTATATTCAAATATTCAATACAAATAAAAAATGGTAAAAGATTTGTAATTGGAAGTCAAATTGAGCCCTATAAATATAAAAACCTACCCGACCCGGTAACCCATCGTAGTAATATTATTGATATTATCTCCTTCCTCTAATTTCACTCTGATTTTGCAGGTTAGCTTCAATTCAATTATCTCANTAATATTATTGATATTATCTCCTTCCTCTAATTTCACTCTAGCGATTTTGCAGGTTAGCTTCAATTCAATTATCTCAAGATTTGATTTTTATGTTATCTCGTTGAGTGAATTATATTAATTTCATTTTTATGTTATCTTATCTTATTATATGTTTATTATTTGTTTATAGGGGTGTTTTGAGTAATGGAGGCGGAGCTAATTGAGCTGTACGAGGTGGCGAAGAAAGCGGCGGACGCAGCCGCCGGCGACGGAGTTGAAGAGTCGTCGCCGGAAGAAGATCGTTGCGTCGATGCATTGAAACAGCTCAAGAAGTTCCCTGTTAATTATCAACTTCTTGTTTCTACTCAGGTATTACATATCTCTGTGTGTGTGTGTGTGTTTGATTGTGTTTGTGATATGTATTGTTATGATATTGTGATTAAGCTTTGAAAGATTGGATTTTTATAGTTTTTAATTCTTGTTTTGTTTAGTGCTTTTCTGTATGTGTAGGGCTCTCCGTGATATGTATTGTTTTGTGACTATTTACGGGTTTCGACATTAAAGATTATATTTTTATTCGTGGTTTTATGTTAAACTGTTTTATTAGATTATAAGAATTGATCAACCCTTTTGTTTATGTATGAGTGTCAAANCGGGTTTCGACATTAAAGATTGTATTTTTATGCGTGGTTTTATGTTAAACTGTTTTATTAGATTATAAGAATTGATCAACCCTTTTGTTTATGTATGAGTGTCAAAAAGTAGAGTGTAGTCAAATTATGAATGTTCGGGACCAGGTAATATGTGTATGAATGAGTCCATGTTTTTGTGTAGTTCTTTTAGCTAATCAAAGTATCGAATTATTTGGTTCAGCTAACCACGTCATATAGGTTATTTTGGTTTGGTTTTCTTTTAACCAGACTGAACGCACACCCTTAATTTTTGTTTTGTATTGTGCGGAAAAAAATAACTCTACATTTATTGAATTGGATTTTTAAGTATCTTTCTGGTAGACTTTTGAAGGATAACTATGATCAAGAAGTAAGAGAAAGTATTGTTAATAATACGTTTACATGTTTCTTCAAATTTGTTAATCTTTTGTCTAGGTTGGAGACGCTGCATTTGATCATCGTAGGTTTGGAAGGTTAAGTTTGTTTTGAAGTTTTAGATTGTATCAGGGTTTTTGGTTGTGTGCGTTTTAATATGGTTCTTCCACATTTTTTGATTGTGAAAGGATTTTGTTTGTTTGTCAAATTAAAGGCTATGTATCGTAAGATATCATACATTTGATTTCTGCTGGAATAATACTTGATTGTAATTAAGGGGACCATATGATTTTAAGACATCCTCTAAAAACCGAAAGTTACTGCTTAATACCTTCTCTCTTTTTTTGAACTTGTGCTTGTTTCTGAAGATTTCAAGAACGCAAACTGATACTTATGTGATAAATGTCAGATTCATGACAAATATATCTAGACTTTCCTTTGTATACATCACATCTCACCACATTGTATCATTGTAAAAGCACCATGATATGTTTAAAATATCTAATATTATGTAGAAGTCTAGCACTCTGCACTTGCAATACTTAAATATTATGTTTCCACGCATCTGGTTGCATAATTTCGGATACACTAATATATCAAATTCTTGCATACATGTCTACATCATGGTGTATATCCTTTAATAGTAGATATTTCCTGTGCGGTGGTATTTAACATACTGCTCTGGACTGCTGATACACCTTTAATCATAAGTTAGCTCTCCGAGAGGTTGGGTGATTGTGTTTCACGCTGTAAGTTTACACTATTGAAACCAAGATTTTAAATACAATATTGACATAAAAGGGTTTTATTTCAGGTCGGTAAACAACTTCGACATTTAACAAAACATCCTAGGAAGAAGATTCAGACTTTGGCTTCCAACTTGATTGGTGTTTGGAAGAATATAATTGTCGAGGAAACAACAAAGAGTAAGAAAAATGGAAACTCGGTTAGCAAAGATTCTGTAAAAGAAGAGCCTGTCCAAACTTCGGGTACTAAGAGGTTAACAAGGGTGAACTCAGTGAAGGTTGAGAAAGTCTCCAAAGCTGATAATGTAAAGCTTGAGAAAACCAACTCCAGCAGCTCACTTGTGTCTGAGACAATTTCGAAGTCCGAAACTATATCAAGTGTAAAAAAGGTTGAACATTTCAATGGTGTCAAGATTGAAAAGAGTTATTCTGGGCATTCCATGAGGGTTGAGAAAGAAATAACCAAAGAAGTGACTTCTGATGTGAGAAAACCTAGAGCAACAGTGAAATCTACAGCAACCACTGTTGCTCCTCCTAAGATGTCTTCTGTTATTCTATGTAAGGATCCCTTGCGTGACAAAGTTCGAGAGCTTTTATCAGAGGCTTTACTTAAAGTTTCAGGTGAGGTTAGTGAAGAACTAAGAGAAGAAGCAAACGCCTCTGACCCATATAGAGTTGCTGTTTCCTTGGAGTCAGCTATGTATGAGAAGTGGGGCAAATCCAATGGGGCACAGAAGTTCAAGTATAGATCAATAATGTTTAATATTAAGGACTCCCAAAACCCTGATTTCCGGAGGAAAATCCTTCTTGGGCATGTCAAGCCCGATCAAGTTCTGTTAATGACTCCTGAAGAAATGGCAAGTGACGAAAGGCAGCGTCAGAATAAAGAAATAAAAGACAAAGCCTTGTTTGACTGTGAGCGTGGAGGACAACGACAGGCCAGCACTGATCAATTTAAGTGTGGCCGGTGCAAGAAAAATGAGTGTACTTACTACCAGATGCAGACTCGCAGTGCTGATGAGCCTATGACAACTTATGTGACATGTGTGAACTGTGATAACCGCTGGAAATTCTGTTAGAGAGTTTCCTTCAAGCTGGCTCTGCTTACGGCATCCTGTCGTCTGAAGTTAGATTCTGTTCCCCAGCTGCATTTGTAACGTATAAGTTTTAGGATTTGTTTTCAGATGTATCCCAGTCTCCTGTCTATGTAGCAAGTCCAGTATTCTCTGTTGCCATCTTTAGATTGTGTAACGTTTTTAGAAATTTATGTCATCTGAAGGCTTATTTGCTCTAAGAGATGGCTGATTTGTTGTTTAAGAGATGATTTAATTAAAAATATTGTTTCTGTTCTCATATTATGTTCTATGTCTATTTTCTCGTTTAATTTAACGTAACTGTCTTCCATGGTACGGGTACTGATAGTGCATTTGCTGTTGATTTGGATTTCTGGTTACTGATATCAACATTTTTCTACAACTTGTGTTTTTGTTTACCATTGTATTCAAATATCACAACTATCACTCATTTTTCTAACAAGTGACAACATATCCTTTATAAAATAGTAAAAAAGTTAAGTTAATATATTTTTCATTGCTTCTGGTCCTGAATTGATCGGGAAACATCTATCCGCTATAAATTTCCTATAATAAATTTAACACAGAAATTTTTTATGAATACTTTGTGAATTCAAGGATCACGTCACTTGTCGCTTCTTGCACAGGACCCGCTGCCAGTTTCTATATAGCAAAAGTAAGACGCAACAGTTCTAGAACTGTAGAACATGCAAGTACAACTTTTGCGTCTCAATTTCATATTTTTACATAGCAGAGATCTCTAAGGACTTGGGTAATGCGCTGCTACTTCATCTTCTTTTGCTTATACTGACATATTTAATTATATATGTAAGTATTTTTATATGTAAATCGTTCTTTTTATGAAATCACATATTTATATATAATATATTATGATTGATTGGTCTTTATTCACATATGTAGTTAATATTTTTTTTTTCAGTTTGTTGGTTATGGGTATTGAAATTTAAAACCAATGATGCACGCATATTCGATTATGTGTTCTTGTTCGTTCTTGAAATTCAATGTTAGGTTTGATTAATGCATGTCAATTGTTTGATAGAAGTCCTCAGAGAATCATTTGCTAAGCATTTTTTGAACACTTAAATTTACACTTTCTTTCTCTGCTGGCATTAGTAAATCTTTAATTGATTATTAATATTTTCCGTGAATCAAACAAGCATTACTTTCAGTTTTCTACTAGCAAGTAAAACCTGTGAACATTGTCAAAATATACTTCACTATCGGGTCATAATTGATTGGTCGGATGATATGTTAGTTACCTACATTGCAATAATATCTCTTTAGTTGTTAAAAATTAAGATAGACTATATCTTATAAATTTCAATGTATGAAATTATCTATCAGAGTTCTGACTAATGCATGGACAAAATTGTTATTTCTTAATTCTCTATTATTACTTAATTTTCATCGATATGATGTACTTCCTGACCCGATGGAAGTCATAGCTTCTCCATCGGTTTGAATTAACACACTATGATTATTTCTTGTTAACTTTTTAAACTTAAATTTCTATTACCCTACATCAGAAGATTTCAGACTAGAATCCAGAGCTGCGCAAAGATGAAGGGGGGAAGGAAAAATTTGAAAAGGGCATCCGAAGGTAGTGATACATTTACGCTTCTTCCTGGCCAAACCATTATGCAAGTCGTGTCACTTAGAGGTTCTAATGTAATTGAGGTACGATTACTGTTATTATTATTGCTATAAATGAAACCCAATATGAAAAATATAACTGCTATTCATGTGTGATGTGACAAAAGGTGATGGATGCGAAAGGAGATAATTCATTGGCACTATTTCCAGCCAAATTTCAAAAAAGCATGTGGATTAAGATAGGTAACTAGGTTCTTTTAGTAAAGTCTATAAAGATAGATATTTTTCAACTAAAAAGTTTAAAATTTGTCTTTCTGAGCTTTGTATAATTGTCCAGGTAATTTTGTTGTGGTTGATGAAAGTGGGAGAGTGGATGCTGTCGAGGCTGGCAGAAAAGTGGGTTGTATAGTTTCTCAAGTTCTTTATCATGAACAAGTTCGTGAGCTTAAAAAATCTCCTGAATGGTTTGTAACTGAAATTTGTTTTTTGTTTTACATGATTAATAAAATTGTATATCTAGGATGAGCATTTAATATGATTAGATTACTTAAGAACTTAACTTCATACGAACTTCCAAAAGCACCATAAAAGAACTAAAATGTCTGTTTGTGGATCAGTCTGGCTTGCTAAGTTATCTGTGGGCTGTACCAGACTCTTACATCATAATGCATAATACACTGGCCAGGAGAGTTTGTGTAGAGTACACTGCTTAGAGTTAGTATGGTCAGTGGTCACCCTATGTATGCACAGTGTTGACCTGTGGAAGCCACTGGAAGCTCTGTATTTCATAGTTAAGTGGAAAATTTTATTGATCAGTGCTCATATGAAAATTAAATAATTTTTCCAATTAATTTATTGTCATGAAATGCAATTTCTTATAGTTCGAAACAAATTATCTATTATAATTATTCTGGATTTTAAAGTTGGATGGTGTGAAGGGCGGGAAACTATATAATGTTGGACAGAACTGTGGAAAAGCTAAAGTTATCCCTAAAAATTCAGTGTAGAAAGAAATGTGGTCTAGAGTAACATGGAAAGTTACAGTTACCATTGTTCTTAAAATTTCCATTTAGAAATAATTATCTTCTAATTTCATAACTGGATTATAGCAAGGTAGGTTGTAATTATCTTAACATTGTCCATCTAGGAAGAAACGTATTCTAATTTTGTAAGTAGTTGGTACCTTTTGGTGGGAAGCACATCACCTATTACTAATTTAAACTTGTTTTCTATTCTTAACTTCAACTGTATTATGCTCTCCTTCCATTTATTATATTTGCTAATTCATTCTTTATGATTTTGCTTCCCATCCATGCAGGCCGGCAATTTTCAGTCCTGCAAGCCTGGAGGTATGTAATGCAGTTCCAAGTAGTGATTTGTTGCATGAAGACAATGAGGTCGACTCGAGTGATGATGATGGACTCCCCCCACTAGAGGCCAACATGAATAGAACGAGACCTGCAGAGTTGCAGTCTGATACAGACTCAGAATCTGATGCAACTCCTTAGAAGCCATAGTTTCTGCAGATACTTGAAGTGCTACGGCTGGAAGAGAAGTTTCAACAGTATTTTCTTTTTAATAGCCGGAGTTGCAACAGTCTTGAGTAAGGTGGATGGGTTTATGCAACGAAGGCTTGAATTCATGCATTTCACCAGTGGTTTAATAGGTTTTAATACAAGTTGTCTGTGTTAGCTAGCTTCGTGGGTTAAACTTACTTTTACATGTTTGGAACATGGAAAAACTGCTGATTGAATTGATATATCACATTAGCAAACACAAACTGAGTGAATGGGTTTGCTTTAACTTCTTATTAGCCAAATCGGCTTATATCAAAATTATTTGAAGTTTAGCTCGTGGCCGGCATGGTATAGTGTTGGAAGCTAACCGACTCATTACATGAAAATACAGTTGATTAGCTCCACAGCCAGACCTTTTCTTTGACGATACACGGGGACATGGAGTTCGAGATCTTGGAGGAGGTATCACTGGAGATAAACCAAGGCGTATCATAATAATTTTTTTTAAAGCTTGTATTGTTTTTAATCGGTAGTCAATATCGGAAATGATAAATAAATGAGAGTAAGTTTAAAATATTATTCACAAATTTTCAATTAACATTTATACATGAATGTATAAATAATAAATAATTAAAGAAGACTACTCCTTCTCCTTCTTCCTATAATATTAGTTTTTTTATTTGATTTTTTAAAAGGTTAGATTAATCAAATTTGGCCAACAAATTATATATATTATATAATTTAATATAATTTTTTTTTAAATATCATTAAAATTTTATTTAATCGATTTTAACAAGTAATTTGTAAATTATTTATGAACAGTATTTAATTAATGGTTAAATTTAAGTCAATTTAACTTTCCAAAAATTAAATTATGAGATAAAGTATTATTTTGGGATGAAGTTAGTGGAGTATTTTTTTAGCGAACAAACCCATAATTTTGTAAACATTACTCAACTTTTTTCACGGTTTATGAACCTACTATAACGGTGTTAATTTAAGATTTTCCTCTCCTTTCTAGTCTGAGCAGTTCAATTATATGTTTATGAATTCAGCATCCCACTGGATCTGAGTCTTTGACCCTCCATAAAAGTCCTTTGGTAACATCCTTTTTGTAACGAAAAATTGATACCAAGAATATATTAATATTGATACCACCAAGTGTATGTCTTCTCAAAAGAAAATTCATGTTGCACAATAAAATTTAAACTTCATATTTATGTAATCGAATATGCTGACATGAATGAACACACTGGCAAAGAACCTTAACTCTATGGATTATGGAACATTTATATACACACATAGCACATAAATATATCTATACCTCAGTTGTAATAAGCCTTACTCCTAACTAAACTTTACTGTACGGCATATCAAGATGATACTCATTTCTCTTTTGCTCCAATGTCCCTAAACATCCTGGCAGCTGGAGCATGTCCTCTTATCAGATATCCATATCAGCTGGATATCGATATACAAGACGACTTGGGGACGGATACCCCATGAGCCGATGGAGAGGAGAACCGCCTTCTGAGACTTCCTCAATTTCTGAGAATACATTCACTGGTTCATACAACTTGGACGAAGGTCCTCCAAGCTCAAAGGTTTCCCTGCTACTTTTATAAATGTTTCTAGAGTCTTGTACGATAGTTCTCTTCCCATCCTTCTTGTTCTCAAAAGGGTTACTAGCTGATATTTTCTGGCGATCTGACATCTCATTCAAGACATGAAATGGAGGAGCTGGGGAGAAATGTTCTGTATCCGTGGAACTTCTATTATATGATAGCCCATAATCATCAGAAGATGACACTGGATCCCCATGTTGATAATCACTTGCATGAGACGCTGATGCCAAATTCATTGTTTCAGTATACCCCCCAACCTCACTGGGTGGAGGTGTCCTTGGTTCATCATTATATTCAACTAAATGGATCCGGTGTTCTAATGAAAATTTTAAGATCGCAGTACATGCACTGCATCTCAACCGATGGCATCTTCTTTTAAATAGGAGAAAATCTGCAGGCAACTGAAGAATTTCATTGCAACAATAACAGACTATAATAGGAGCCCCGCCTGCTATTGGTCGGAAGTGTTGCTTTGCTGGCTGCTGCTTCTTATTTACCTCATAACTTTTTTCAGGCTTACTATCTGACAGAGCATCACGACTCCATGAAAACTCGGAAGGATTATAATGTTGAGGACTCGCAGAAGGCGGACTGCGACTATTGTGTCTAGGATAAGCCATATCATGCCTTTCATCATAGTAGGCATATTGAGGCAACTGTGCTGAATAATGCCGTTCTTGACGGTAACAACGCAAACAGGAGCAGTCAACTTCATTTCTAAAGTGTGTGGCATCCCCTGAAAATCCCATGTGTGGTACTTGTTGCGACCAATACTTATCTTGATCACGTCGTCCAGGATACCTGGGATAATTTGGGTCAGGATATCTTTCCTTGTTCGGAACAAAGAGATTACTGTGTGCAGACAACAATTCTTCGTCCTTAGCCACCCTCCTACTAAATTTGTCATGCTGTGTACCTTTCGATAGATGAGCTCTCTTAAGTTGATCCTGCAGTTCATAGACCATTTTTAACAGTTCCATCTTATCCGATTCAGGGTCCACGGTTCTCTCAGGTAAATTTCTTTGCTCATAACTTGAAGAGTTGTCATTTCTGACTGGTTGGGAGACCTTCGAATAGATTGGAGGTCTAGACAGGTACTCACCTGTCTCCCTTGTGATCGTATTGCTAATTGGATGACTATGTCTTGTCAGTTCTTGAAATTCACCTCGATTCCACTTACTTCCTTTGGTGCTTTGATGCTTCTTCGCTGATAAATTTGCTGAAAAGTTGATTGGACGAGGTGGGAGTTCAGTCTCACTACCCATTCTATGATTCACCATCAATTCATCCCTCTTTAGCATTCCTTTNTCGCTGATAAATTTGCTGAAAAGTTGATTGGACGAGGTGGGAGTTCAGTCTCACTACCCATTCTATGATTCACCATCACTTCATCCCTCTTTAGCATTCCTTTTGTACTACTGGATTCAGCGTCCTTAAAGTTCCTTCTTGATGGACGAAAATGCTGAATGGGAACTTGATCTTCAGTTTCCTCGCAAGAAGAGGTGTTAACATCATAAGCATAGTAGTTTTTCGCAGTTGACGATCTAAGAGTAACACCAAGGTCAGTTTTGGCATAAACTCGGGGCATATTTTCCAAGGTATCAGCTGAGCTTACACGCTGAAAGACTGTGTGAGTCTCCTCCTGAGCTTGTTTCATTGATTCTGGAAAAGGAAACGTCTGATTATCTGGTGAATCACTTTCATTAGAGGAACTCTGTGCCTTGTGGACTTGGTCCTCTGGACTTGTGTCAGGGAAAGCTACTGCAGCTGGACTTCTGGATCTTGAATGATTCTCTGAACCCTCATCTACATCTCTATCATTTCCGGACACTGGTGAAAAATTTCCATTTTCAGAAGATTCATCATAACAAGAAAGATCCCTGGAAAAAGTTGTGCTTATAGGCAACTCTTTCTTGCTATTCTGAGAATAATTTTGACCTCTATCACTGATATTTTCTGATGAGCATTTATTTTCATCCTCTTTTCTTGGTGACGAAGTATATGATTTAATTTCATATATCCCGGGTCCCTGTGCCAAAGACTTGTCCTCGTGAAGATCGAGTTCAAGTGATGACATGATTTCACTGGAGACACAAGTGTCTCGAGGGTGCTGACTATCATCATCCCCTAAATTTTTTTGATTCTCTGCACCATATTGGACCAAAGAAACTTTATTTTCCTCTTCTCCTACATGACCACTGGTTTCTGGTGATGACCCTGTATTTTCATGACAAGAAATGACATCTGAGTTATTACGTTCATGTGACTGGTTTAAACCTCCAAGGCCCTCCTTTCTGCAATCAAGACCACTTCCACTCCTTTCGAGAGTTTTGTCTGAATGGGATTCAATTGTAGAAGGATTTATCACATGGTCTCGGCCATTTGTCTGGGAAGGATCTGCTTCATGTATAAGTGATCCTGCATCTGGGGTATCTCTTTTCCGATTTTTAGCTGAAATCATGTGCAAATAAATTAAGAATGGCACCGTAAAGTAAAACTAAGGGTTAACAATTTTAACTACGTAACAATAAGCAAGAATGTAGATTACATATTTGTAAAAATGCAGAACTCCCTATCCCAGGGGTGTCCCCACTCTTGTATTAGAATTTAGAATATAGAAAATAGTTTAGATCAAAGAGTGTTGAGAGACGTGTTAAATTTCACTCAGTGTCATGTTTATTTATATTCCCAAACCTCTTCTACTATCATTAAAGGGCCATCTGTTTTGACAATACACCAATCCTTTCAATAATGAATTGAAATTTTAATATACTAAAGGCATGCCACTACCTTGTAAAATTGCACCACATCCTCCACATTTATAAACAGGAACATCTGCCAACTCCGGAAGAACCTGCCGGCATCTTGGACATCTTACCAAACGAACTTTAGTGTTCATCTGACTGGTCATTTCCCGCCACTTTCTGAAGCAATTAGCTAGAATCGGGTTAACAACAGTTATTCTCTGCTCCTGCAAAGTTTAACATGATGTATATAAGCGTGCAAATCTCCATGAGAAAATCAACATCAACATATTATATAATATCAGCATTAAACTATAAGGCTGCACAGCAGGATCAGTTCAAGCAGTATAGACATTGAACTGTAAATAGTCTTCCATGTATAAGAAAACACAATAAACCACTATTGTTAAAAGAGGCAACACCCATGGCTAACTTTTAAATTTAGAATCTCTAGAATATGTAAGAAGGTAAATCTATGATATTTTATGTTAGATGTAAAAATATAAAGTAATAGCTGTATTTATTTGTTGATTTCAGACAAATGAGAGTTTTCCATTAAAAAAAAGTTTCGACAACTTGACATGCAAACTTTATTTTTGTTCATCTTGATAACATACAAGACTCCTACACCAGCTAAATTAGGTTTTTATCGACTCAAACAATTTTATTTACCCAAACATGAAAATTAAGGCGGAGAATCGTACTTCATAATTATCTCCAATCTCTCCACCACTAACTCTGATTATAAATTCTTAGTAGAGTTTTGTATAACACAAGTCTGATTGTTAAATTTGAAATCAGTTACATCAAAAGTCAATACGATATTAAGTCATACACACACACACACACACAATCAACTAATCAAGCATATAATGAGATGGCCAAGTTGTACATAAACACAAATCTACATGAACAAAAGAATGAATGAATTGATGAATATGTACATATACGAAATAGAAAATAGAAACGCACCTGTATAATTGAGATTAGTTGAATAAACTTCGAAATCAAGCAAGATTGGGCAACAGATCTTCTAGTACGAGCAGTATAAAACTATTGAATTGCTAAATTAGAGTCGTAAATTAACCGTAAAAAACGACCCTAATTTAGAGCTTACACACACACACACAGAGAGAGAGAGAGAAAGAGAGTTAATACCCGCGGAGACTAATAACTCGGTTAACACTGTATGTTCTGTCACTATGTATGNCAGAGTCGTAAATTAACCGTAAAAAACGACCCTAATTTAGAGCTTACACACACACACACACAGAGAGAGAGAGAGAGAGAGAGAGAGAGAGAGAGAGTTAATACCCGCGGAGACTAATAACTCGGTTAACACTGTATGTTCTGTCACTATGTATGTATGTATATGTTGGGGTTTTACTGATTCAACATTGTGGAAAATAAATTCAAAAAAAAAAAAACATTGTGAAAAATTGGACACCAGGACTCTCCATTATCACATGCGCATCCCACGGGTTCTTTTAATATTTTATAATTATATTTTAATAAATTTTTATACTTTTATCATTAATTTTTCAGTAATTAACGCATTAACATACCATTCAAAATTATTTAATATTAATATAGATATTATAAGTATCATGAGATTGAACAAATTATAACGATATATATTTGATGGGACTCGAAATCTTATATATATATATATATATGTTAACAGTTGTGGAAAGCAGTTTAAAATTAAAATAAATAAATATTTATCATTGTTTAAAATACTAATATTTTAAATTAAATTATTTTATTCTTAGTATCTTGAAAAGAAATAAAATAATGATAAAATATTTATCGTTGTAGAGGGATAAAAATTATAAGTGTATAGTAACTAAAAAAATTAGATAAACTATAATCAAATAAATATTGTTTGTATCATTAATTGATTATGATATTTGAATGTATAATTCAAATTAATAAATATTTCAATAAGGTAATACTCGATAAATTGATAATCTAGATTAATTAATAATTTTTTGTAATCCCGACTTGAATTTTATACAATAAATTAATAATTCAAAAAAGTTGGGCGGTATTGAGGAATTTTAATTAGAATATAAGAATCTGTAATTTTGTAGGATATACGTTTATTTTAAAATTATTTACATTTATTTTTTTAGGAAAATGTCTATAATTTGAGCAGTGATTAAATTAATATATTTAGATTGTATTTGGTATAAAATTTATATAGATAGAAGAATAATAATATTATATCATTCATGAGATTTAATTAATTAGTTTTTATTTTAAAACTTAAAATAGTTAAATTAATGATAATATTATAATATTTTTGAAATTCGATTATGAGTGACAATTTTAAATAAATTTGATAGTTTGAGGGTGATTAAATTGAGATATTTAGATTGTATTTAGTATCTAATTTTAATAAAATTTAATATAGATAAAAGAATAATAATATTATATCATTAATGAAATATAATCAATTAGTTGTTATTTTAGCTAAATTAAAGAGTTTGAGTAGTGGAGAAACTGAATTCTGAAAATAAGAGGTAGTTGCGTCTCGACATATCACGTAATATATTTATATTAATTATTTTTCTAATATAAATAATATGTATGTTTTTAATTATTTTTCTAAAATAAATAATATGTATGTTTTTTTTAAGCATTTTAATTTTTTTTAGAAAGTGTTAACCAACCATACCAAACTATTAATAAAATCATGTTTTACTTATAATAGTATAATATAGATTTGCATGTACGAGGAAAAGGCTATTTTTTATTTCTCTCTAATTTCAACTATTCTTTTTATAAACACATTCGAGATCAAATTTAATTATATGTGTTATATGTTATTGTTTTAGAGAAAAATGTGTTTTTGGGGGGGATGAAGATGAATAAATTTATTGAAAAACAAGAATATAATTAAATTATACAACACCTATGAAAAAACGTGGAGCAACTTTCCAAGAAAAGGTTGAGTAGCTTTTTATGAGACAGGTCATGGGAGTAACAATCTACAAAGGTACAAATAGCTGTAAATTTGAAACAGATTTACCTCAGAGTAAAAAAAAATTATTTTTGGTTTATTTTGAAAAGAGATTGGTTTCCTGTTCTATAGCGCGTGGTTAGAATCAAAATTATTAATGCATAGATTTCATAATATTTTCATAAAAGATTATAGAAATTTATGGATGAAAGCCACATGTTAGGTCTTAATCGAAATAACTCAATACTACATACTAATTAAAATATATATCGATGACTCAACACAATCAAAGGATTAAATTGACTCAAACCATATCAATTACTTATATGATAGCGTTGACTCATTACCTCTATCAATTACACAATTACATCCTAATCAATTTAATCCGATATTTAACTTTCTTCTACATAATTTATAAGAGAAATATTTATAACACCATAATAAAATTACATTTGATAGAAAACTAAGTTGCATCATTATCGACAACTACACACCGTCATCCGTCGTCATTTTGCTTTTTAATTCGAGAAGATTATCAATTTATGATTTAAGATTTAGATATATAATTAGGCAAATATTTTGAATAAGAATTGCTCATTAAAATAGTGGCACTGGCAGCACGCCAAAGAAACAAAAAAAGTCAACTGCGTGGCCACTACGATTAAACTCCGACTGACCCCAAACTTTGTTGACTTTGTAGATAATTTGACAGCTGTGACATGCCACGCGGCAATTTTCATCATCAAGCACAATCTATACAAATGTTAGATTTATGTTACTTTTTCATGTTTGCATTGTTTCAAAAATGTTAGATTTATATAACTTGTTAAGAATAACATAAATTTTTGCTTCAAAAAAAAAAAAAGAATAGCAGAAATTTTGATATTAATAAACTATTTTAATAAGTATTTTACTCCATAAAATACATATAATAATATGCTACTAATCGACAGAATAAAATTTTATTTTTTTGTTGCTAAATTTGTTAATCAAATTTTAAAATAACTTAATTAATAATTATATTTATAATTATAATAAAAAATAATAATAATAATAAAGGAGTGTCACTACTACTAGTCCTACTATCCCCCAACTACTGCCACTTCCTCCCTAACCAGTAACCACAAACCAAATTAATCATTCAATATTAATGCTACCATTCTTTAGTTATCAAGACACACGCTACACATTAGGGTAATAACATCTTTGTTTTAAATTAAGTTTTAACATCACTTTAATTTATTTTTTTATATCTGATTCAAATTACGTCCTTCCAATGACTGTATATGCGCTTATAATATTAATTTATATATAAATTTATTAGTTTTATTTTAGTATTTAATTATACGTTTTCTTAAACTTTTTTTTATAAAATTATGAATAAAAATTTTGACCCCGGATGATTTGTACATATTGCATCCTCATGATTAATTATATATATTCTTTATTTATTTTTCTTGTTAAAATTTAAAATTTACTCTGGCACTTAATATATTATACGGAGTATGATTAATTTATTTAAAAATATGATTATAGTTTTTGAGTAACGTTACCGTGAAAATCTATTTAATATGAAAATCTACAAATTTCTCTTAATATTATAATTATCTGATATTTAAGTAAATTTTTTATTTTGATCTTGTAAAATAAATTATAATTTTACATCATTTATTTTTAATTTTTATTATAATTCTGTAAAATTTCATAATTTTCATTTTAAAAAAGTTTTCACCGGTAGCCTATATTTTATACAGTGATGAATAAGAATAGTATGGCTCTGTTACGTTTATACTGCGTCACCTCGCAGTACATTACCCGCCTCACGTTCTAACGGATGTCAATACTTTAGGTCCCATAAGATTGTGAAATTACAATAACTTGCCTGCTAGATTAGCGGGATGAGCGGCAATAAGTAGTATTTGAGACTTTGAGTAGCTGGTATTTAAAGCTAAAATATTATCCGTAACTCTACAAATGCACTACATTATACTGTACTTGTCTATACTTGGATCTTTTAAAACTTGTGGAGTTGTGGGAGTTTAACAAGTAACAACTGATAAATGTAACTGTTGAAAAACCGTGCAGCTCAATGCAGCTGAAATCTAAATAAATTATAAGCAACTAGATTCCCAGGAAATAACCAGCCCTGGTTACACAGATCACACAATCTGCCGAACATTAATACGCAATTTTTTTAAAAAGTTTAGGTCTTTGCAGGCAATATCACAAGTTTAGCTTGAGCATTAAATTCAAACATAGGCTAAAATGCAAAACCAAAATACTGGTAATAGATATATGTAATTGTTCCATCAAGAACTTATGAATTCTACAGGGTCTAGTCCAATTCACGAAGCCAAAACAGAACGATGTTTGAGCCCTGTGAATGCCCGACGAAGTTCTTGATATCCATTCCTGTAATGCTCTACAGAAAAGCATAGCTGCCTTATAGCCTCCCTTTTCTCCTCAGCTCGATCTGAAATCACAGCTACCTGCCTGTCCACCTCATTCTGTAGTTCCACCACTTTTTCTTTTAGTTCATCTGCATGCTTTCTTGCTCTTTCAGATTCAACAATCATCTCTACTTTTACCAGATGCAACTGGTATAAATGATTGTTCATTTCTCGGATTTCATCATCTTTAGAGGACAATTCAGCATTTAGGTTTTCAACCTTAGCCTCGAGCACGTCATTGTTCGCCATCAGCATATCATACTTCAGTTTGAGCATATCTAGGTGTCCATTCAGAGCCTCTACTTGCTCACTTTTTGCTTTTACTTCAGCCTTTATATTTTCAATGTCAACTTGCAAGTTGATCACTTGAGCATCATGAAACGCTTGCATCTCCATTTTTTCAAACTTGCAGCTATTGATCTCATTTTGAAGTGACCTAATTTGCGTTTCGAATTCTTCAACTACTGCATTCAGCTTGGTAATTTGTTCTAACAGAGCAAATAATTCGCTCTCGAGTAGTATTTTCTCCCCAGAAAAGTTTTCGCGAGCATCAGAAAATTTAGCTTTCAATGCAGCGATTTCTTGGTCATGATGTGATATGCCAGCAACATATCCTAAATTTTCCTTCTGCAACTTTGCAACCTGATCTTGTTCAGAATTAAGCTTGGCTTCCAACAAGGCCATCTCTTTATGAACAGAATCAAGTTGGCTTTGAAACTGACGAGCACCTTCAGAAACCTCATTACAGTGCTCAATTTTAAGTTTTACAAGTTCTTCCTCCGAGCCCTTAAGTTTCTCTCTGTACATCTTCAACTCTTGCATCAATAACTCAACATAACTTTTCAAGTCATTGATCTGAAATTGTGATTCTGCCACCTGATATTGTAGCTCTAGCACCTTCTGTTTTTCCATTTCAAGGTTGGCATCTCGCATTTGGATAGACTGCTGTGCTTCATGAAGCTGAACGTTCAAGTTATCTATTAAAACTGTAATTGATTCTTGCTTCTTGAGCTCACCCTCCAACCTGGCATTTTCTTTTTCTGAAATTTGAAGCTTTTCACTTGCAATTATCAGCTCCTCTTCACATGCAGTGAGTCTTCTCAATAACATGTCATAATCTTCAGACTCTCTTACCTTAGCTCTTCCATCTATATTCTCTCCCTTGATCTTTTGGACCATCACTTCAGTTCCCTGGGGCTCAGTTTGTTCAACAAATTTGCTGTGTAAAACTTTGCTCTTAACACTCATAGGTGAGACTATGTCCTTGTTGATGGTAGAGTAAAAAGATTCACATTCTGAGTCTGATGACAATGAATATTCAGAAGCTTCTTTCAAAGAAGAATCAGGGCTTCCACTACCAGAACTGAGATATAATTTAAAATTACCATCCTGTTCCGATCTGGGCATATTCAATTTCTGATCTGGATTTTGCAGTGGAGCCGCATGTTGAGAACCACTGTCATTAATAGCAGAATGTTTCACTTTAGCCAGAGAAGGAATTTGCAAGCGAACTTCTTCAGTCAACTGATCATAGCGCTCCGCCAGTAATTTATACATGTGGCAAATCCTTGTAGCATGGGCTACCAACTCTGGCTTTTGTTGGTGGCGACCTTCAGTTTCTTTAAGTTCAGAATATTCATCATCAGTCAACCTTCGAATTTCTTCGAGTATCTCATCAACACCTGCACTCGATTAATTTCACTATTTTATTGCAATAAAACTTTAAAATATTATCAGTACCCATATTTATTCTGATGTTTATGTAGCAATTTGAAGAAGACGTCAAAGTTAAATTTATGAACTCTTATCAATTATTATAAATCATCCAGAATCAAGCTAACAAATGGGATATACGATATAGTAATCAAATATCGGGTGAAAAGATATAACAATGCAACAATATTTTGCAGCTTACCCTCAATATTTTCTGCAAGCCATTTTGAATTTTCACGACTGATGTGACTATCCAACCTCCTGGAGCATGAATTTGGTGTCAAACCCTCCATTTGGCCTGCAACAATAACCAAACATGTCAACTTAATACCATATAGCAGTGCCAACTAGTACAATTCAGATAAGCGTGTTGCTTGCAACAACATATAATAAACAGTTTAAACCATAAACACTGTTTCACTCGTAGAACTTAAAAGCATACTAGCAACAAACAGTTTTATGAACCACAGGAATCCACAATATATAAATCGTGTCTTTCTTGTACGTTTATGTATTTTTGTACAATTGGAGGGTCGAGAAGTATCATACAGGTAAAAAGTTCAGAGCTAGATCAAAGAGAATATGTTTTTTAAGGTCTGCTAAAAAATATTACCAATTATAACTTGAGAATTCAAAGAATAATAGTTTATAGCATGAGTTTTGTACAAACTAGGAGGGAACAAGGAATCAAAACAAGAAAAACTACTGCACTAAAATTCTAAGAAAAATAAAATCATTTCTTCTTTATTTAACAGCTTGACTACAATCATGCCTTGTATATAAACATATCATGTACATTAGGCACTGACATTTTTCGCTACTCGAAGATGTAGCAGACCTCCAGTGAATCAACCACAAATACATATTGAATTCAAGATGCTAAAAAATGTCCAAGTAGCAAATAAAAGCTTTAAATGAGTCCAGTGAATCAACCACAAATACATACTGAATTCAAGATGCTAAAAAATGTCCGAGTATAAGATCTGTCAGTTTGTCACTAACTCGTGCAACAAACCAAGCAAGACATGCACCAGTGTTCAATTTACCCAAATTCAGTAGGACAGTAGATACCGAAACTAAATCCTAATAGTCGGCTGCAAGTAAACATGTTTACACGAATTTTCAATTTTTGTGACTATCATTAGTTCCGATTATCAATAAATCGGAACACAGATTCTTACATACATTCATATTTCATCTGAAGTTAAAAATAGTATACATGACAATCAATGAAATTATTCCAAAAGTTCAAAGGCTGATGTACTCTATGCTTGAATAAAATTAATGTTCAAAATCCAAAATATTACTCATACAAATCGAACAATAAATCATAATCGGAGAAATTATTCGCACATCAAACAGATCAAAAATCTAATAAGCAGAAATCAAAATTACTATATCATCCGTAAATTTGACAAATAAATCAATTCACATTTCAACAACAACAAAAGAAGATGTGCGTGTTGTTTGTGTTTGTGTGTGTGTGTGTGTTAATCAGAGAGTCCTTGAATCTAATACTTTAATTAACAACAAATTATATATAATCTGAGAAACAATTAACAAAAAGCGATCAACAAGCCAACTAAAACAACAAAAATAAATTTTAAAAAAACGATGAATTACAAAATAAAATGAAATGAAAATGAAGCAGACTCGCCTGTAAAGGAAGCTTTTGCAAAGATGAACAAGTGAGAGAAAGATGAAGAGACAAAGAGGAGAGGAACAGCTGTATATATGTATGTATATTGTGTAGGTATATGAAGTGTACCAATTTGGGGTTTTATGTTTGCAACTTTTTTCCGCCCGCGCTTATATTTTCAAAAAAAAAAATTTGTTTCGATTTCAGAAATTTTAAAAAACAAGGTTCCAAGATAACGTGGCGTTTGGGGTAACTTAAATTTAAAATAAGTAACTTATTTTAAAAAAAAAATTACATATTTTTTAAAAAAAAAAAATTGATACATATCTATTTTAGAATTTTAAAACCAAATATGATTTCCAAAACTGAAAATAAAGCACTTATTTCCAGAAAAAAAAAGTTAAGCCAAACAGGCTCAATATTACAGTGTTTTTATTTGTCATTTTTTGGGCCCATTTTGTTATTATTGCTGGACCCATTGGCTTTCAAATTTTAAATGCAGTGGTCTGGTTCTACCGTTTTAGCCTTCACATCGTTAATTTATGAGTTTAGTACACCTGCTCCATCAAATTATAAGCCCGTGTACAAACCAGATTCAATTCCACTTGGCTTACACCGAATCATGCAATTTCCCATGGCATGCCCATATCTTCATGGTGGAAAAGCACCCTGTTGAACAAGTGCACAACATGTTGTAGTAAATACTCTACTTGTAATGATACAATTACATATTTTATTNTTTCAAAAAAAAAAATTTGTTTCGATTTCAGAAATTTTAAAAAACAAGGTTCCAAGATAATATTACAGTGTTTTTATTTGTCATTTTATGGGCCCATTTTGTTATTATTGCTGGACCCATTGGCTTTCAAATTTTAAATGCAGCGGTCTGGTTCTACCGTTTTAGCCTTCACATCGTTAATTTATGAGTTTAGTACACCTGCTCCATCAAATTATAAGCCCGTGTACAAACCAGATTCAATTCCACTTGGCTTACACCGAATCATGCAATTTCCCATGGCATGCCCATATCTTCATGGTGGAAAAGCACCCTGTAGAACAAGTGCACAACATGTTGTAGTAAATACTCTACTTGTAATGATACAATTACATATTTTATTGGAAATGTATCTCGCCCAAACTGGGGTTCCTTAATTTCGATTTAAGTTCACTCAATATTATATGCCTTGTAACTCTGTGAGCATATATATGTAGTACTGTAATGTACACAGATATGTCCTAAATGGCTAAATAACTCAAGTAATGAACAAAACGTGACGGGCTCATTTGAATATTATTCCAAGCCAACTACATATTGTAGCTGACCATATAAACATGTATACGCTCTAAAGAGGATGCTAATCTCGGTCTTTGATGGTGATTAGAGAGACATAATTGGATAACCGCTCTAAATAAAGTTTCTTAATTAAACATCACTTTTCTAAATCTTCAACCCCCCTTCTGTCAAAGAAGACTAGTACTCTCGGGTCCTGGTTTAAAACTAGTGTCAAAACCATGGTTTGTAGCGCCTTCCTGGTTCAGCATGTTCGCATTATCGTCCATTCTCCTCTGGCTAGAGGTATGGTCAGGACGTCCTGATACAAAACTACGGGAATAGGCTAGAGGTTTGGCCATGATGTCCGTCCTTCTCTCCAGCTCTTCTTTGTTTGCTCCCACAAGTTTATCCAATTCGCGCCCATTTTTAAGAAAGAAAAACGTCGGAGTAGCTTTGATTTCCCATGACGTGCTAAATTCCTGCAAATGCAGCGTTAAATATTCATCATTATCGAGACATTGTACTAATGTGAACTTTGTGTTTTTGAGTATATGCTAATAATTTTATGATAACAATGAAGGTTGAGTATAGCTTACAGCTAGTTCATCCACGTCCACTATTAAGAACATTATAGTAGTGTATTTTTCTGCAAGACTACGAAAAACTGGCAATACATCTCTACAGGGACTACACCAGTCTGCACTAAAATTTACCAAAACCTGTTCAATAGGAAGCATGATGGAAACAATGTAAGTGAGTTAACTTGATCAACCTTAACTGATAATTATTGAGTTTTCTTGTTCAAAATTTGATTATGATCTGGTTATATATATCGAATTAGTCATGGGAACAGTAGGAGAAAAAAAGAAGTTAAAATGATGTCACCGGCTCACCGCTGCAAAACTAGCTAGGGTCCAATTTACAAGTTGAGTACCTGGCGAAAAGAAGTTTCTATAGACTCTATATACACGATTGATTCATTTCAGAGATTAGTTCATATGTCTAATATCGTAATATATACCACCTCAAATAATTCATTCCACAAATTTAAACTAAAGTTAAACTATTAATCTGAAATATCACAAATTGAACATTCAATTTTAATAATTTAAACCATCATTCCTTTTCAATGAACCAAACACAACGATAGTTCTTTAGAAAGAATTGAGATAGATGGAAGGTCAAACTTACTATCTTGCCGGCCTCATCAGCTTCTGATAGTTTTTCTTTCCACTTGTTGACATCCGTTACTAGAGTAATGTTACTAGCCCCAAGTTTTTCCTTGGAAAAGTGATCATCAACCTCATCATATTTTGTTGAAGGCTGTACTGAGTGAGAAAAACATGGAAGCAACTTGGTCATAAAGCTTCTTATTTTTATCTACATTAAACAGTTCACTAGAAGCTACACAGAGGCGAAAGACCATGTATGCGGCAATAAGGAATGCAATAAGAAATCAAGTTGCTTCTGCTATATATGTTATATTACTATTTGAAATTGGTGAGATGAAAAGAGCAGTAATATAGTTTGGACATGTCTTTATTGAATTAGCACAATAGACCAATGGGGCAATGATAAGATAGGATCCAACATATATAGTTATTAACTCAGAAAGCTAAAGCAATTGAATTATCATCTGTCAATATTTATGAGTTTCTTAATTAAAGTACAGATTACCTTGCTCACACAAGGTCCCATTTTAGTAAGGATTGCTGCACCGATAATCCCAGTTGTTACCTACGGGTAGAAAAACTAACGAAACTGGTTAGAGATGAATGCTAATGAAGTTCTACACCATAACTTCACGTGAATTGCAATAAGCTGGAGCTTCATGCGAAAAACTCACAGAATCGCAACCAAATACTCGAAGATCATATATTTTAGTTGAAAAATGCATAAAGATGTGAATGAATACTGCATCTAAACATAGTCTTTTGAAAATAACATGATTCCTGTCTAATTAAAAGCGTGATATACCAAAGCTGGCAAGTTTTCTGCATGCAAATGCACATCCAAAATGTACATTTCATTCATAATTTAATGAATGAACAATATCCACTATCATTCAATCTAAATTCATGATAATAAAATATATAAATAGGAAAGCTTTATACAAATTCTAGTATATACGAAACATGCAATATCATAAGCACACACTTTTCCTATATGCAAATAATCATCTTGATTTTTGATAATATTCGTCTGCAATTTGTAATACCCTCAATATTGTAATCAGAAACAAAAAAACGTGGAATGGGTACATCATATATGAGTGTGTGATGGATGAAGAAAGATTAAAATTACCCTTTTATATCAGATTGAGTTCTGGAATTGGAATGCCAAAAAATCCAACATTATTTTCTGGCAAAAGAGAATGATGATCAAACACAAGGCCGACAAGAAAGAATCCTTTTTCTATTTTTTTTATGGGAACAAAGGCAGTTGTTGTTTTCCTTTAGGAATAGGCTTAATACATAATTGTCTATAGCCCCTCCATTCTATTCGTGGTCAGACACCCCCTCGTTAGTATATTAATTTAACAAATTTACTTTGATAATTTGGTTGATAATATATAACTTATAAATTACCAAAAATGACAAACGAATATCTAAATTTACATGTAATGAGGACACTAGTAATTTGTATCAAGTCGAATCAAAATGTTAAAGTAAAAACATTTTTTCCTCTTTAAAGTAAAAACTTATATCATGAGTCTTAATAAACGTAAAGAAAAATAAAATTTTAAGTTAAATTATTACTTATCAGTTCAAACAACATCCTTCACAAACCCTGTTGGACCTGCTTTAATCCTTCATAAATCCTGCACTAACACTATTATTCCAATCTAACTGCCAACATTCATCTTCCATTTCTGTCTTGGATTCGACAAGTAATCTAGGAATATGCTTCATTAAAATGGGACGGAGGGAGTACTCATTTTCAAATCGACTTCATCATCAAACTTACATTAAACCAATGGTTTATCATGCGCAATTCAAGCTTTAGTGATGCACAACTTGCAGATTATATTTCTAATGCTGTGCACATGCTGGAAGATAATTATTCTCTTGACTAGTTCCTTTGTCCATTGCCCTGAAGCAAATTCATCTCCATCTTTCTTTTGTTATTTTTTTGATTAATTCTGTTTTGAGTTCATACTCGAGTCCCTTTTTAAATTGAGTTGAAACAAAATATACAACAGTACACACTGACACATACATATATCAATGGTGCCCAAAATGTAGTACTGCAGTTACCTTTACATAGACACGCGCGCGCGCACATATTGAGTTTCTTATGCCAAATTCAGTACATAATTTTTGAAGAAGTACCATGTTGTTCTTTGTCTTGTAACAGCTCATATTGTGTCAGTTTAATAAGGTAAAAGCACAAATAATTTGGTTGGGAAAACTATCCTGGTTGGGGCTAGATTCTGCAGTAAAGCAAATTAAGTTTTGTTGTCGAGGCTTCAACTGTAATTGTCCATTTTTCGTATGTTTAAGATTTATTATTTTAAAAAATGTAGCAAATATAGGCACGAATTAGCTCCCTAACAATGCTATTCGACATGTTTATAAACTTCATTGATGTAAGGGGGAGAGGGGTGTGGGGGCATTGCAAAAGATAAGGCAACACTCTAAGAAAATAGAGAGGAAAGAATAGTAATGTTATTACTGGAGTTCTATTGACAAGTCATAGGATCTCAACATTACGAAACATAGAACTGCAAACCAATTAATTGCATATATAGACAGCGCATCAAATATCCTTACTACTTGGGTGACTTGCTTTTCTTCTCTTTTAAAATCCAAACAATCAGACCCTAATATAACCTTCCAATCTTCCTGGTGCTTGTCGTTTGCGCTTGGATTGTTCTGCATCCCCATCTGGCTGTTGACATATCACAATTGAAAACAGTTATAAATCATACACCAGAAGGGTGTTTTGGGGGGGGGGGGGGGGGGG
>QRFB01000305.1:47484-86158 GCA_008931105.1 Oenanthe javanica
GGGGGGGGGGGGGCTGAGTTAGCTAAAAATTGTAAAATAGGTGAATATTGATGGGACAAAGCAGTAACGGAATTTGCTTGATGAGACCTAAAACATCACTCCTATCAGTCTCTACTGTACTACGGAAAAGATCTACAGAATACTGCATGCTTACCACTAATAGTTATCTGACAAAGAAAACCACCAACTAAAAGCGGAAACAGATTCATGATAAAACTACCACAAGTTAATTGAGTAAGCATGATACTAAGGAAATCAATTAATCAAGTCACAGATACGATTGACACTGAATATAAATTTCTTCAATCAATGTGCATAAGCCTCTTTAGAGAGAGTGGTGCAAAACAAAACTACTTAAATTTTACAGGGTCGATCAAGATGCAAGTAAATTACCAACAAAGAAGACGAACTGATATGATCAACACCAGCAGCAGCACAATCACTGATGTTCCCCTTGGCAACAGAACACTGATCGCCAGAGGCCAACGGGCAAGCCGGTAGAATTCCTTCCTTTGATCTGAACATCTTTATCCGCTTCTTTTTCATTGGAAAAAATTTCAAACCAAAGGCACCAGTATTTTGAAGACTGATCAAGTCGTAGTTCACTGAATTCAACGTTTTAAAGGAAGTCACAGAGCATTCAATCCAGTTAAGGCAGATTAGGTCCTTGATGGCCTCTTGAGAAGTGATGAATGCATATGAAGATACATTATCATCATTGATAGTAGATCGAGTCAGATCCATCAGATTAATTGAGTCTACCACGTCAATCAGCACCTCCTGTCAACAATTCAGAACCACAATTCACTGATCTCACACACACACACAGCAACAATCAACTCAAAATTAAGGAATTAATATATGTATATGTATGTATAATCATGAAATTGGCTTGCCTTTTTAACTTTATGCAGTGTTTTGAATCCATGAATGCTGATAATCTGTGAAAATAACGAGAACAAAACTAAGATGACTAAAAACTGAAATCGCAAGTTTATGAGTGATCGATCCCCTAAGTTCATGAGTGATCAATCAAGTAATTATCAAACACAATTAGCGCATTGAATTATTCGGAGCATCAACAGAGAACAAACAATTACACACATAAATCTGTAAATTTAGAACTAATGAACAGATGATTAGAGTATAAAAATTGAGAAAACCTAAACAGAACTGGAATCGAACAAATTGCAAAACAGATCACTAAGCTTATCAGAGTCCGAAACTGAATCAGATATTGTGCGTGCGTGTGTGTGTGTATTATAGAAGAAGGACCTTTCTGAGATGATCGGCGGTTAGATCGGAATGCTTGCGGTTGTCACAGAAATCGAGGTATTTTTGTATCGTCAGTGGCTTACTCTTGCACTTCCGCCTCTCTGCTTCAAATTCTCCGCAGCACTGCAACTCCATCTCTCTCTCTCTCTCTCTCTCTCTCTCTCTCTCTCTCTCTCTCTCTCTCTCTCTCTCTCTCTCTCTCTCTCTCTCTCTCTCTCTCTCTCTCTCTCTCTCTCTCTCTCTCTCTCTCTCTCTCTCTCTCTCTCTCTCTCTCTCTCTCTCTCTCTCTCTCTCTCTCTCTCTCTCTCTCTCTCTCTCTCTCTCTCTCTCTCTCTCTCTCTCTCTCTCTCTCTCTCTCTCTCTCTCTCTCTCTCTCTCTCTCTCTCTCTCTCTCTCTCTCTCTCTCTCTCTCTCTCTCTCTCTCTCTCTCTCTCTCTCTCTCTCTCTCTCTCTCTCTCTCTCTCTCTCTCTCTCTCTCTCTCTCTCTCTCTCTCTCTCTCTCTCTCTCTCTCTCTCTCTCTCTCTCTCTCTCTCTCTCTCTCTCTCTCTCTCTCTCTCTCTCTCTCTCTCTCTCTCTCTCTCTCTCTCTCTCTCTCTCTCTCTCTCTCTCTCTCTCTCTCTCTCTCTCTCTCTCTCTCTCTCTCTCTCTCTCTCTCTCTCTCTCTCTCTCTCTCTCTCTCTCTCTCTCTCTCTCTCTCTCTCTCTCTCTCTCTCTCTCTCTCTCTCTCTCTCTCTCTCTCTCTCTCTCTCTCTCTCTCTCTCTCTCTCTCTCTCTCTCTCTCTCTCTCTCTCTCTCTCTCTCTCTCTCTCTCTCTCTCTCTCTCTCTCTCTCTCTCTCTCTCTCTCTCTCTCTCTCTCTCTCTCTCTCTCTCTCTCTCTCTCTCTCTCTCTCTCTCTCTCTCTCTCTCTCTCTCTCTCTCTCTCTCTCTCTCTCTCTCTCTCTCTCTCTCTCTCTCTCTCTCTCTCTCTCTCTCTCTCTCTCTCTCTCTCTCTCTCTCTCTCTCTCTCTCTCTCTCTCTCTCTCTCTCTCTCTCTCTCTCGTTTTGAATTGTAAAATTGTGACTGTTATTTGGCGCCACGTCTTGTAACAGAAAACAAAACGGCCTGATTTACACAAGATTCTTCTTTATGAAAAATATATAAAATTAGGGTTTTGGTTTTTAGAATTAATATATTATTATCTTAACTTTATATTTTAATTTTATATAATGTTAAGTGTAATATCAAAGAAGGTATAAAATTTTGTTTTATTATGTTTAGAAGTGAAAATGAATTTGAGATAATCCTAGTATTTATAAAAATAGTATTTATAAAAATACTGGTATTTTTATAATGTATACAAGTGATGTTTTTAATTACTTTTTCTCATATTTAAATATGTTATTATATTTTCAATTATTTATATTTTATTTTAAAATACGTACATACGCATAAAATTATATCTTTTCATTAATTATATTTTTTATTTTCACTTGTATTGAATAAATAAATTAGTTAATGTATTTTAACTTGTAAAATTACCTTTATATGTGTGTGTATTGTATTTCTTTAATAATTTAATGATCAATATTGAAATTTGAAAATAATAAATAACTATTTTTACAGGTTCGGTAAATTTTAGATAATATCTATTTTATATCATTACAGCTGTAATCAGTATAACTAATGCCCTTTGGAGATACTCTTAGCATGCTTTTCCGTTTTACAAATTTAGTCAGCTTATTCATGCACTCAAATTCATTTTTTTAGTTACTCTTAATATTATTATTATTATTTTGGGTATGTATAGTTGTATAATTAGATATTTCTGGCCAGCTACAAGCATGAAATTCAAAAAAAAAATGAAAGCCGCGCCCGTTGTTGTGGAGTATGTGGGTTAATACATACAAAAAAAATCGTACCAGGAATGCGTCTAGTTTTCAATATTACAGTTTTGTTCATTACACCCAGCTCTATTTTCTATATTTTTCCCCCTTGGAAGTTCAAAGTCAATACCTTATAAACTGTAGAGGTGGTTTCAATTGTTTTGCATTACAGTTTTTGAGCATAGACCTTTAAAATTGGTTCAAAGGCAAAATACAACCGAACTTGGACAGACACGAACTTGGACAGACACGAGCAAAATGCATTTCAGATTCACTTTACAATACGCAGATGATTTCAGAATACCAACCGTTGCATTCCTGGGAGGAGTAGAAGATAGTTAGCGATTACCAATAGCCAATAATAACTACAGTACCTACTCATCCCATCACAAGAAAGATTATAAATGAACATAACAATCTTTATCTTTCATACAATGTTGATCTCCCCCCACACCAAATCAGCAAGATAAACGTTTTTTACTTGCTAGCTAACAAAATGTTTCTTTCCCTTCTTATTACAAATGCTAATATGAACATTATCAAGCATTTCTGGTCCTTTTTGTGATGCACGAGGGCTCACTCTCTCCTTGGTCAGGTACATTTGCAAGATGCATTTGCATTGATTACAATTCATCTTCCCATGAGTAAGGCCCCAAGCCTCCTTTAATAAAACAAAGGGGAGAAAAAAAACCGACATGACGAGCAATGCCAGCAGGATTAGGGTATTAAAACAGTCACTGTGATTTCTCTCTTTCAAGCTTTTCGATTTCCTCTTGATGCCTTCTTTCTGCCTCCTCAAGTTCTCTTTCAGCATCCTCCTCGTCTTCTTTATCATCACGATCTTCAAATTCCTTGGCTGCTGCCATTGCTTTCACAACGGGATCTCGTAGTTCGGCTATCAAACCACCACCAACCTTGTACTCCTCTTCGTCTCCAACCAGAAATAGACGTTGATCAGGTCCTGCTGCCATGGGAATGTCCACAGCCAATAGCTTCAAATCATACTACAAGCAAGAAAAACAACAGGTACATCTCAGGACAGTATCACTAAATTTCTTTGCAAATATGCTTGTTCTTTGATCTTTTTTTATTTTAACGTTCTACAGTCCTATGACTTCTCAAAATATTTTTACTTCATGCAAAAATAACACGTAGAAGAGAATAGTTTAAATTTAATTTTAATGAAAGATGTACACGAAGCATCAAGTGATACCAGTATAGGGGAATACATTATAAATAGCTGCATATTTAGGAGAAGACCTTTTTACATAATAAAGATATGAATAAGTGAATAACGAATCAATCACTTCTAAGTTGTCAACAATCAACATACATAAGAGATTTTATAGTCAGATCATACATATATGTAAGTCTTTGTTTAATTTGTTAATGTAAAACTGTTAATACTCGCTCCGCTCTAAAATAGATGGCCTACTTTGAATTCAAATAATCAATTCAATCCATTCCAAAATTCAAAACTATCAACAAGTTCATTTGATTTAGCTGTACTTCTGTCTGTAAACTATTGCAAAATTTATGCTATAAAGTCTTATGAGCATGAAAAAAATAATCTTAAATAAGTCAATTAGATTTTACGAAGTCATATGGGTTGTTTATTTGAAACACAGGGAGTATGCGCATGTGTATATTTGAAATGCTGAGATGAGGATGCTGAAACAATCATGTATTAGACAGTCAAAATTTAAGACCACACTCAACCTAATTGGTTATCCGCATAACAAACTTTGGGGTCCAAGATCAGATGACAGGCAAAATGAAAAGGACTCTTCTATCCTTTGGAATGAGTACTGGCTTGCCTTTATATGAAGAACAATGCATTATACATAAATTGCAGCATTCTAAATACAAAGCAGTGTAAATTATGGCTGCGAGAGATTCTTAAGGTGAATACTGGAATACAATCTGATTTTTATATTGTAATATTTTAGTCAAAATGTAACAAGAAGTAGGATAAATATTATCTCCACGGGTCTGGGTAATGTCGTAATGCAACAAGCATAAAAAGGATATGCAAACAAAGTCATGACGAACCTCTAAACCGTAAAAGAATCATTCTCATAGTTGCCTTCGTCTATTCTACTTCACAGAACAGATGTGAGCAAATTTTGATAATTATTCAATTCATATCACATCAAATAGATAAACATAAAGTAGCAAGTATACAGCAAACCTGGCCTTTCTTGTTCTTGACCTCGACGCTTACTAAGCCTTTTCTCTCAGATCCTCGAATCGGGAATATAAGAAAGCAACGCTTGCCCCTAAACCCTGCTTTGAAGTTCTTCAGAGTAAGACCACCTCCAGACATCACATATGCTCTCAAATCTGTTCCGGTGAGTGGAGCTCCCATAACCTCAAGAATTCCAGCTGATGTGTTTAACCTCCTCATGGCCATTCTATATACCTTGTCGGGATTGATTATGAATTTCGAACGGAGATACAACCCCTTCAACATTACATAACCAATCAGTTTTCTAATATTAAATATACAAAACTACAAACAAGAAAAGTGTGTATTTCTACAGCATTATGCCAACCATTGATGGAAATACATATCACATTGACTGTATAGGGACAACAGAGAAAATGTTTTTTTCCCATGTATATTGAGTTGATTAAAAAAGTAAAAATTAGATACAACCTATGTTACTTTGACTCGGTTATGGAGTGTCAGACACGACACGTATCCGTGTGTCGGACTTGGAAACTCTGAAAATTGGGGACACGGGGACACTATCCTATTTTTAAACATGGGTACGGGAACACGTCATAATATATTAATAACAAGTATGATAAGTTAGACATCTTAACAAAAAGTAATAATAGAATTCAAATTAAACATGATATTGTACCGGACTTTGCACATTAGGCATCGTCTCCAACCTTATCTCATTCTTGCTTCTTTCTTTATTCTCACATATTTATTTTGAATCGTAAGTTTGACTCATATTTGATCTTTAAATTGGTCAAAGTGTCCACATTTTAGTCAAAGGATCCGACACGAAATAAGTGTCGTGTCCGAGTGTCCAAGTGTCCGACACGGGTACGACAACCTAAACAGAAGAGTCGGAGTAACATAGGATACAACCCTCCAACATAACAAAACATAAGAAAGGAACGCGAATCACTAATTTTTATTAATAAATAAAACCACAAACAAGCGAAGTGCATATTTCTACAGCATGATGCCAACCATTGATAAAATCATAATTATTGTGACTATAAAGGGACAAGAGTAAAGGAAGGTATATGTGTTTCTTCTAGTTAATTCAGTTCATAATGAGGAAAAGGAACACATTAAGGACATTATAACTATATCGCCTTACTATAAACAAATATCTTCAGAATAGTTATTGGTATTATAGAAAATATGTTCATCACAAATTATCCCGCTGTTTCTTTCCCCATAAATCCTCCAACTTGGAAGAAATAAGCATGATGGCAAAGTACGTAACCAACAACTTCGTATATTGAAACTGCAAGGCTTAGCCAAGCGGATACCCCTCTCCTCTTAGTAAAAATAGGTCTAGGGTTCAAGCCTCAGTGGAGGCATGTGTGCGTAAGTATCTGCAACTGACCTTTACCAAAGAAGAAGAAACTTTGTACATGTTATCAGAAACAAAACCTCGAATCTCTATTTATTTCAGCCAAAAGAAAACTAACATACAAGGTGCACAAGGAAAAACAAGTTCGGGATTCTTACCCAGTTAGAGAATTTAGAATCCTATTTACAAACTGAACCTATATGGATCCGAATTCAGAACAAAGAAACAATAGATCCAAGTCTATGAGAGTCCGATCCACATACGCTCAGTTACACTCAAATGTATACCAAACACACAGTCTAGGGACCTGGACTCAAATTGAAAATTCAAACTATTAGATTTTTTAAGGAAGTCGTGAATATAAAAAAGCATGATAACTTTGTATATACACCAATTATAAAGTCCCAATAAGAAAATACAAGTTACACAACAAGTATCAGGGACTCCAGTCCATACAACAGATATTTAGTCCATACAACAGATATCGATCCCCAGATAAGCTACCAGCTAACAGTACTAATCAATAACAATGAGAAAGAATAACTCACAGAAAACGCAACGATTGCCGCAGAAAGAGCAAGAAACCCATATTTAGCCATGCCTTCAGATAACCCCACAAAAGTATTAGCAATACCAAACATAACCCTCCATAACAAAATGCACACGAAAAGCCCACCAGCACCCACAAACAACAAACTATTTCTCTTCCAAAACGCCTCAATTTGCAGGCCAGCAGCTTCCCTGTACCTGGAAAACACGTTCTTCGCAACCGTTACAGGTTTCTCAACAGCACTTTTCACATACTTACCATAAGCATTTCCATCCAAATTTACCCCCTTTTTAGAAAACTGCCTAAACCCTAACAAATTCAAATTAGATTTTGGGCTCAATTCATGACCTGGGTTTTTCAAGATTTTGGGAAATGAAGGTAACCCATAATTTCTTTGAGCAAAAAACATCCATGGTGTAAAGTTATGGGTTTGAATTTGGGGTTGATGAGCAAGAAATTGAGAAATGCCGGTCAAATTAGCAATTGGGTGGGAATTTGATGAGGGTTTTGAAGAGATTAGATGGCGATGAAGACATCGGATGATCAATTTCGATGAGGATTTTGACATTTTTTAAAATTAGATTCACGGGAGCACAAACTCAGTAGTCAAATAGTAATGCACACCAGGTGTTTGACGAATTGACTACAAGAAAGAAATGAATGGTTTGTATATCGTGCATATATAACAGAGTTGCGAGAGTCGTGGGTGAGAAAAAACCGAATAAAAACCGAAACTGATCCGAAATTGATAAAAATCGAATCGAAGAAAATCGATCCGAAATAGAAAAATAAAAAACCAAACCGATTGATCGGTTCCGATTCCGGTTATAAGTTAAAACCGAACCGAAAAAATTGAACCGAACCGATTATTAAAATAAATAAATTAATTATATATAATTTATATATATATATAGGGTAAAAGATATCTACCGTTATCTTTAGAAAATTTCATAAAGTTAATTATATAAAATACAACATTTAGACTCTATCGAAAAAATTTAAAATTAATTTTGAGTTATTGTTATATACAAAAGTTGTCTCTCTTGTAAATGAAACACTACAAATCACAATACATATTCATGATTCATTGTTTAAAGTAAAATATTCTGTTAAAAATCCTCTGATTAATATATATAATACCGATTGACTTCACAATTAAAAATGCGATAATTTAATAGAGTTGCATATTTAAATATTTGTATGAGAAGACGTGATTCTGATGATATAAAATTTATATAAATTAGCATTAGAGCCCGTGCAAGGCACGGGACTCGGGTGAGTTCTCATATTTGAGAGCCGAATACATGCACTTTTTCATATAAATTAATTTTTATTTAATCTTATATGTGTTTGATCGTTCTAAATAAATAATATATTTTAATATTTAACACGTTAAAATTAAATGATTTAGGTTAGGGTTTACTATATGTACCAACATTACAAAGAGCTGTGTGAGGGGGCAGTGGTTGAACCAAGGCTAAGTAGTAGGAGGGGCTCAAATTTTTATAGCTTATATTTAATTATTCGCCAATTATTTTTATGGCTTATATTTAGTTATCTGTCACTCATCATATTTACATTGTAAGAAACATTCGTCAACCGCAGTAATTATAGTTAGAGTTATCTCAAGTACTAGATTTTTTTGATAAAATTGTGCAATTCAAAGAAAAAAATTACATTATCGAAACTCAGAATTAAATTTCCAAAAATAAAAAAGTCATGCAAAGAGTAATCATATATTTCTATGAAAAATCATTATTAATCTCTTATCTTCTTATCCAACTCTAAGTCTACTATTGTTTTCCTCACTAAACCTGAAAATAATCACACTAACCTCTCTAATTTAGGAGAGTTTGACAAAATGTATTATACTGTGTTTAGCAGGTCAAAGGTGGCTTTAGCATCTCCTAACCCCCCTGGTTCCACCACTGCGAGGGATAATAGATTACATAAGTATTTAACTTATACTATTAGGATAATTAAAGTAAGTATTTTACATTTTTAGTGAGATGTTTATTGTTAAATGGAAAAAAATGTTAATTAGTAAAGATTATAGAATGATGAGAGAGTTTTGTTCTCAACTATAAAAGTCTTGAAGTTTTTTTTTTAAATTGTAAACTTTATGGTTCCATAACCAAATATGAGCAAATCTAAAGATTTAAAAGCTTTTTAAGCCGGAAAAGATAAAACAATTTTTTTTAAATCATAAATTTAATGCAATAATAACATCCATCTATATGTGCAAGAAAACCTTAGACAACACTTAAATGTGTTTGATTAGGATTTAAATGTGCTCATGTGCACTTTTACTTCAGGGAGAGGTGAGAGCTGTCAAGGTAAATAGACAGCTATGGTTGGGGAGCAGAGTGAATGACAATTTTTTCATACGTCAAATAAATTGGTTTGGGGACATAGCAATTATTTTACATTGAATATATAGGCTTGGAAGGATAAAAAAGTCTTTTTATACTTAATAAATTTGCTCAGGATAGAAGGGATGTTCTCCTATGAGAGATATAATAGATTTATTAAAGTTTTTTATACGTTACAGCAATTTTAACTTGTTACAGTTTTTATCTTTCTTTTTTTGTAGTGTTATTATGCGGAATGTGATTTAAATATTTGAATGTAAATATATAATAATTTAAATTATATACTTTTTCATTTTTCTTTATCCGGTTTTTAACCGAAACCGAACCGGTAAAAATCGAATCGGTCTTTTTAAAACCGCAATCGATGGTTCGGTTGCGGTTTTTAATTTTTAAAATCGAAAATATGCGATTCCGGTTCCAATTTTAGCTAAAAACCGAACCGAACCGAATCCAACCACGCTCTCCCCTGGTGAGAATACCTCGGGGGGACAGTTCCTTCGGGGCAACTCCACTGGCTCGGGTCATGTATAATNAGTTTGACAAAATGTATTATACTGTGTTTAACAGGTCAAAGGTGGCTTTAGCATCTCCTAACCCCCCTGGTTCCACCACTGCGAGGGATAATAGATTACATAAGTATTTAACTTATACTATTAGGATAATTAAAGTAAGTATTTTACATTTTTAGTGAGATGTTTATTGTTAAATGGAAAAAAATGTTAATTAGTAAAGATTATAGAATGATGAGAGAGTTTTGTTCTCAACTATAAAAGTCTTGAAGTTTTTTTTTTAAATTGTAAACTTTATGGTTCCATAACCAAATATGAGCAAATCTAAAGATTTAAAAGCTTTTTAAGCCGGAAAAGATAAAACAATTTTTTTTAAATCATAAATTTAATGCAATAATAACATCCATCTATATGTGCAAGAAAACCTTAGACAACACTTAAATGTGTTTGATTAGGATTTAAATGTGCTCATGTGCAGTTTTACTTCAGGGAGAGGTGAGAGCTGTCAAGGTAAATAGACAGCTATGGTTGGGGAGCAGAGTGAATGACAATTTTTTCATACGTCAAATAAATTGGTTTGGGGACATAGCAATTATTTTACATTGAATATATAGGCTTGGAAGGATAAAAAAGTCTTTTTATACTTAATAAATTTGCTCAGGATAGAAGGGATGTTCTCCTATGAGAGATATAATAGATTTATTAAAGTTTTTTATACGTTACAGCAATTTTAACTTGTTACAGTTTTTATCTTTCTTTTTTTGTAGTGTTATTATGCGGAATGTGATTTAAATATTTGAATGTAAATATATAATAATTTAAATTATATACTTTTTCATTTTTCTTTATCCGGTTTTTAACTGAAACCGAACCGGTAAAAATCGAATCGGTCTTTTTAAAACCGCAATCGATGGTTCGGTTGCGGTTTTTAATTTTTAAAATCGAAAATATGCGATTCCGGTTCCAATTTTAGCTAAAAACCGAACCGAACCGAATCCAACCACGCTCTCCCCTGGTGAGAATACCTCGGGGGGACAGTTCCTTCGGGGCAACTCCACTGGCTCGGGTCATGTATAATAGGCTAATAGTACCGGTCTCAACTCACAAGCTAAAAAAAATAAAAAAATTAATGTATAGAAAAAAATAACTTATAAATGATAAATTAAAATAGAAAAATGAAAACCTCATGTTATTCGTCCAATTGGATGTATAAAATTACTCGAACCAAAAATAATATAGATTTGTAATTTTATTTAAAAATCATTGTAATGGCCCCTGAGGCACTAATAGAATAATAGTCGAACTAAACAAATACTGTAATAGTGCCGTCGAATTTCGAACCCAGTTTTAATTCAATCTCCATCCTAAATAATGTGTAAATTTGGTTTAATAAATTGAGTACAAAATGAGAAACGCGAAATATTCAAAAAAAAAAAAAAAAAGAGATTGAGGTACGGGAATTACCCTTATTTCACCATGCTCCCCCTGCCGCGTTTTCCATTATATTATTAAAAATAAATATCATTTATTTGTATTTAGAGATAACAAAATAGTCTGATAGTCATCTAATGTGTTCCGATGTGATTGGATTTCACCGAACTCAAAATTTTGGATTTGAATTTATTTTTCAAATCCAAAAATATTTGAATTTTAGGTGTATCAAATAGATATCCAATTCAAAACTCAATTCAAATTAAATACAAACTCGATATTAGGGAAAAAATATTATATATGTATATTATTTTATATAATATTATATATATGTGTAATATATTATATGTTATCATATATTATATACGCTATTTATAAAATAATATAATATATATTTTATATAAAAAATTCAAATTTGGGTTTCGAGTTTTGAAGTTTATCTTACAATTTTTGGTTCGGGATAAACCAAATCCGATCCAAAATCCGACGACTTCAAGTTTTAGATTTCAGGTTTTTTTTAGGTTGGAATTTGAATAAAATTTTTGAATTGGAATTTGAATTTTATAAAATTTAATCTAAGTCGTTACCATCTTGTTGTAGTTTAAATTTTTAATGCACATTTTTTTAAATTAACATTTTTAAATTATAATATTATTAATTATCTTTTATTTATATTATAAATAACATAAACATTTTATTCAACATGAAATTACAATTACACCCTTATATTAAATATCTAATTTATTATTTTAACTATTTCATATTCATCAATTACTACAACTACAATATTAATTTTATTATTATTACTATAAATATTATGTATACATACAGGTATACAGTTAAATTTTTTTAAAGTAATAACCTTAGGATCAAGGGAAAAATTAGTTTATCGAGGGAAATACACCGTCTCTGTTATGTTGGAACTGGGGGAAAAAATTATTTTAATGAGGTTATTATTTTATCGATTATTACTTAATCGATATATATATATATATATATAATATTATTTCAATTGTTCTACTTCTTTCAATCTAAAACTAATTTATGTCTTTATCTCACCTGGTAAACTCTAAACCCCTAATTATATGTGTAAATGTTAAGAACAGAGTTTACTGATGTTGTCAGAGAATACTTCAAACAGAGTTTACCGAAGCCAATCAGAGTTTAAGTTGGCGTCATTAGAGTTTTGAAAATGTCGACAGAGTTTACTCGATCAGAGTATACCCGGTCAGAGGTTACTAACCGACAGAGTTTATGAAATCAGAGTTTGACAGATGGTAAGCGACAAATCAGGAGGAGATTGAAGATAAACAAGGAAGTGTTTTAATGCAATTCTATTACTTTTCTGGAAGCTATCTTTTAGGAAGATAATAATGAAAATAATATTTCTACATTTAATGATCATTATCTTTGTTGTATTTGGATAGGTAAATGTGTACTATATAAACACAGGATTATGTTTAAATTAAAANTTTTTCTGGAAACTATCTTTTAGGAAGATAATAATGAAAATAATATTTCTACATTTAATGATCATTATCTTTTTTGTATTTGGATAGGTAAATGTGTACTATATAAACATAGGATTATGTTTAAATTAAAATATCATTCAAGATATATTATTTTCATAACCAAGCATCTCTTAAGAACTTTGTTTTTCTTGAGAGAGTTTTGTATTCAGTTCATCAAAAGTTAATACAAAACAGTACTTCTTCTACATACTCGTGTTCATAATCAAATTGTTTGATACTATTATATTCAAACCCCCTTCTATAATAGTGTATTATCTGAGTAACAGTAAAGCATCATTGAATACATACAAACTATGATATAATCTTACATGTTATTTAACTTTTCATCTCAATTTGATACTTTTTTTTACTATAAATGCATTATTTTATAATCAATAATTAAAAAGTCACGAGAACATTCATGAGTAATTCAGTATTTAAGTACTATAAAAATAGTGTACATAAATGTAAACTATCATAATATATTTTATAAAATATACAAAACAATATGTTAAAATAACGTATAAATATAATTCATCTGCTTATTCTACCTATATTATATAATAGCACAACATACTCTTTTGTGAAAACATTTTATTCATTGTAAAATTACAATTACACCCTAATATTAAATATCTAATTTACAATTTCAACTATTTCATATTCATTAATTACTACAATTACAATATTAATTTTATTATTATTACTATAAATATCATGTATACATACACATATACAGTTAAATTTCTTTAAAGTAACAACCTTGGGACCAAGTACAAAAATTATTTTATCGAGTTAATTACTTTAACTAGGAAAATACACCGTCTCTATTATGTTGGAACCGGGAAAAATATTACTTTAATGATGTTATTATTTTATCAATTATTACTTAATCGATATTCAACTATATATATATATATATATTATTCTTTCAGTTGTTCCGCTTCTTTCAAACTAAAACTAATTTCTGTCTTTCTCTCACCAGGTAAACTCTAAATCCCCGATTATATGTGTAAAACAGTATTTAATACATACAAACTATAATATAATCCTACATGTTATTTAACTCTTCATCTCAATTTGATGATTTTTTTAAAATATAAATGCATCATTTTATAATCAATAATTAAAATGTTATGAGAACATTCATGAGTAATTTAGTATTTACCTACTATAAAAAACAGTGTACATAAATGCAAACTATCAAATTATATTTTATAAAATCTATAAAACAATATGTTAAAATAACTTATAAATATAATTCAATTTTTAAAGATATCCCGTGCCTTGCACGGGTGTAAGAGCTAGTTAACATAAAACCGAAACCACACCATTAATTTCAGTTTATTTTTTTTGAATATATTTTTTCATTTTAACGTGTTTTTTTGGCTTTGATTTTTTCTAATCACCCTTACAATTTTTTTAAAATGTATTTTTAATAAAACCTTCAATTTTATTTTCATTAAATATTTTATTCACCTTAATTTATTCATTTTGTTTAACTTTTTTCAATTAAATTAATTAAATTTTCATTAAAAATTATATTTACTATATAATTGAGAAATTATAAAAATTAAAAATAAATAATCTATTTTAAAATATAATTTTCATTTTTTAAAATTATAAATAATTTTTTATTAAAATTTAATTATAAAATTCAAACAACACAATTAATTAATTTAGGATGTGATAAAAGTAGTTTTCTATGTTTAAGGTACCGTTTGGGATTGTCGTTATAGACAATTACAAAAATTTTCAGCGAAAAACTGTCATGAAAGTGTTTGGTAAAATTCAAAAGGTGCGGTCACAAAAAGCGCTTTTAGTCTAAAAGCTGTTTTTAGAAAAAACATGTCCCACATGTTTTTGAAAAAATTGATTTTCAGCTTTTCTAGGAATTAACAACAAATTTCATCTTCAAACCTCCCCAAAAATATTATTTTTATATACTATATTTTAAAATATGCACGAATTAAAAGAAATTACCAAACAATCATCTGATTTTTTTAACAACACTTTTTTCACTAGCATTTTTTCTCACAACAGAGCAGATTTCAATAGCAATCCCAAACGGACTCTAAGCAGTGTGCACAGTGCAGTATGTATGTACTCCCTTTGTCCCATTTTTATTTGTCTGGTTTTCTATCTTAATTTATCCCAAAAAACTGTCTTTTTTCTGTTAGTATAGATTTAAATTTTACCCATACCCGTATTAATCCTGCATTGATAATATACTATTTGTATTATTTAAAGTAAAAATTTCTCTTTTATGATTATATATTAATACAATTAAAAAAAATTACAATTAAAATAAAAATAAAATTTATTTTTTACTAATATGCGTGTAAAAGTGAAATAAGTCCATTGAAATGACGTGGTGGGAGTATAATAAAAGTCGTTTTCTATGTTAAAGAAGTGTGCAGTGCAACACTACTAGTACTACTGTAGTAGTGTACAGCTTGTACACTTTGAATCTACCTGACTCTCATGGCGAAAGCGACCCCTCGTCTTCCCCTAATTATACATACACACATATATATGCTCACACACTAATACACTCTTATCTCTTTCTCTCCGGCTCCCAATTATATTCATACAGAATTTCAGATACAATGTTTTTCCTCATTTCATTATTCTTTACCTTCTTGTTCACACACACACACACACACTATGTATGTATATGTATCATCTTCCCTTGATCGGTTCTGCTGAATCAACTGTGATTCCAATATATGGGTATAATTCTTAGATGTTAAGTCATGCAAAGTTTCCTCTTTTTTAGTGTTTCTTGAAAGTATTTAGCCTTCTTTTTTATTTTTATATCTTTATGTGTGTGCGTTCTTTTTTCTTTTTATCTTTTTTTTTTAAATTACTTGTCTGATGTTATTGAATGAGCTAAGATGGACTTTAAATTAGGCATTTAGGGTCTCTTTCTACTTTCAGTTTTTTGGAATCAGGGTTTGTTGGTAAGCAAGATTTGCCAGGTCTTTAATGAAGTCAAACTTTAAATTTTGCTTGATTGTTTTAGGGCTTCAAACTAATTATAAATTCTACTGGTATATGTTGGTAGAGAATCATTGATGGGTAATATTGATCATTGTGACCGGAATAGATTTTTGTTTGAGTCGTAAAATTATATCTACTGTAATATTGCAGCGAATTAGTTTTATTACTAGATTTCTGAAATTTAGGAGATTCAGGGAAGTTGGAATAATACTGACATTCGTGCTTAGTATGTTCACTAGGTTTGCATCCCTAGATCAGTTTGCAGCTGAATGTACAGATTAAAAGCTCTCCAACCTAATTTTTTATGTTATACTCAGGAAATAGTAAGCTAATATTCTCTCTTTTATCATCAGTTACTTGAAATTTCTCTTAATATGGTTACAAGTGATTAATTTTGGTGGTAATCTTTTGGTCGACTATAAGGGTCTGATTGAGTTTCACTTATACTATGTTTCTAATATCCTTAAATTTAAGTTCTGAATCATGTTCAAAATTTGTTAGCATATAGTTTCTTATATTGACTTGTACCATGTATCAAAAGTCAAACTACTAAATTTAAATAAATTCCAATTAGGGCTTTGTACATGTACTATATTTAGATTCTGTGCAGTGAAGGGACTTGAAATTTTCAGTGGTAATTCAAATTTAATGTTATTGCCCTAATATGCCTGGGGAAAAATTCTTCAACAATTTAGATACTTCTAATTTGAAACTTATCCTCTTGCTCTATTGTAACCTCCCCCCCCTCTTCGTTGCTTTGATCTAATTTGCTCAATAATATTTGTTAGTTTCTGCCAGATTTACTTTGTGCTTAATTTGTTTTCTTGTTAGTATCATATATACTGTTATTGGGAAGGCATAAGGAATCTTAGAATTAAAATTTTCATAAGTTGGGTTCTGGCAAGAACACACCGTCGATTATTTGACTAATTTAGCTGCAGAAATTGAACAAAAAGTGGTTCTGTTACATTACTTTTTCAAAAAGTTTGGTCAGTAACCATGCAAATCTGAAATATTGTGTTGATTTTCTGTCCTTCAGTAGACTTATACCTTAAACTTGCAGTTAAAATTTATACTAGTGCACTATTGCATTTGTCCCATATCTAGGTCTGTTTATTGGGGAATAAAGTACATGAGTGGCATCCAAGTAATAACGTATTTTGTTTATAGTGAGAAACTGTCTGAGAGAGCTTCCTTCAGCCCACTCATGGATGCAATAGAGGGACTGAATTAGCTGCCGACTCATTCATTTAAACACCCAGTAGAAAGAGAGGGCATTATGCTACTGTGATTGAGTGAATGAAGCGGGAGATAGTTTTCCATCCCTTTCCCTCTGTGCTTGGACTGAAGGGAGCTCCCTTTTTCTGTTTTTGCTTTTTGTCATATCGTCCGTGCCTTCCAGCTGAAGTTCAAACTTATAGCACTTTTGTTAGAATAATTATCTTATATGTATTATCAGCTGCCAAACTTAGGATATTGTGATGTAAACCATGCTGCCATGATTTTTCAGTAACTTTTTTTTTCTACTTTGGTGTTTCTGTATAAGAAGCAAAACTTGTTCTCGTCAATTTACATCTTTTCTTTCCTTGTATTACTTGACTTGACCCTTTTATTTTTCATCAACATGTTCTGTGCATTCAAGTTATACACTATTTACTTAAAATGTTTAGTTGATCATAACCTAGATCTGTACCCTGGTTCCTGCATTGTAGCTAATAATGTCATGAAACTACATGATCCTGAAGGCTGTCTATGATGGCCTTGATTGAATTTTTTTAACTATCCTTGTGTTTGTCAAGCAGGAAGAACAGGACCTAGCTCGCCTTTGGTTTTCATATATATGTTTGATTCCATAAACTTCTTGTTACATTATTTGACTACAGTCTTCTTATGAGAAGTTTGATAGCGAATCTGCTCTTACTTTTTCACTTGTGTGTAGGGCGCTGATTTCCCCAGGGACAGTCAAAGATCACTAGTAAGTTCTATCACTGATCTGATTCAACTGCTAGTACGGACGTACAGTACATGTGCTTAGCACATTCTAAAATCTTGAGTTATTCTGTTAGTACCTATTCACAAGTCGAAAAATGGATACTTAATTGACTATGTTGATGAACTACATACAGTGCAAAACTCTTATAGTTTATACAAGCTTACGTTCTGATTCAATAGTAAAAATCCTAGTACTTACTTTGAAAGTATAAGTTTGTCACATGCTTCGATGCTGTTGCATTATTATGTTGTACTGCATTTTGATTTTTGAGTAACTTTCATTAGAGGATATGATTTTTTCTTTCTAGTCTAAGTGCTTAAAGCTACTCTTCCATGTCTCCTGGAAATGTTATTTTGCCAAATATGGATTAGGGAAGCTCTAAACAGATCCTGTTTATGGAGATGAACTTTGGTTTAAATTATACTTTTAGTACTGCATGCATGAATTTAGTCGAGGCAGAGCATGTTATGTATGGAATCATATCTATTAAACTATTGAACAAATGTGGTCCCAAAATTTGGACATGATTAAATGCATTTCTACATAGTATTGTAAAGTGAAACTTGTCTCGATGTAGTTTAATTAATCATAATTTACATCAAGTACACAAATAAGAGTATTACTCTAATTTTTTATTTACATCAAGTACACAAGTAAGAGTATTACTCTAATTTTTTAAGCATAAATGGTAATGTATCAAGATTTATGGTCTGGACAAGTTGTACTTGGCTGCCCTAGTTCATCAGTCTTGAAAAAGCTTTATAACCACTTATGTCCAGAAGTATATATATATGTATAATATTCTTGAGATGCTTTCTTACAAGTCACAATCAAGTGGCATATATTATAGTCTGAGAAAGTGGTCCAATTAGTTGGTGGACCAAGTTCTTAAACTTGGTTTGGGACAAAATCACATTAGTTAAGAGTCCTATAATAATTATACAGAGTGGGGTTACAGGTTTTTGCCTAACCATATTCTAGTCCCATAATATTATGTCCAAGTTTTTTTTTTTAAAGCCATATCAATGTATATATAGCATCTATACAGATAAATACCTGCAATAAAGAGTATATATGCAGTGCTTAATGCTGGTTATGTCACGGTCATGCAAAGAGAACATCTGAACATTTAATTGATATATTTAAGATAAGTCCCTGAGGCTAGTCTGATGTTCTGTTTGATTATATCAGGTATGAAATGATGTTAAATTAAGCGCTTGTAAAAAAGGATCTTATTGCACTTGCTATCGATCAATGATTGGGAGTAACACTTGTTTTTTTTAATGTGTTTTTTTAATTGTATTATGTGAGTGCGGGGCTACTAATCCTTACTGGGCTTGGGGCAAATGTTTTAGGATTGTGACTATCCCAAGCTTATACAACAACCATTATGTTGCTTTGGACCTTAGTCTTTGGGAAAAAATTACGTTATGTATGAAAGTTTAATGCAAGTAATAGTGATCACAACATGCATGTCTGCCAAAAGGTTGACATGTGCATGTGTGTGACCACCTGTGTGACCACCCAACACCGAATTATGTTTGCATTGTTGCTATAACAGATGCGGCCTCACATTGACATTCGACTTGGAGCTCTTGGCACTGCATATTTATTTTAGCATCTGTTTGGGAAAAGAGATGTCCCATCATTATAGAAATCTTAATCAGTGACCACATATGCTAAAATAAATATCTGCTAATTAGCTCGTTGTGCTACGAGCGTCCCCGTTAATTTATATATTAATCTTTCTTTTTCATTATCAACATGAAGGACCCGTCATGTTCAATTTACTACGTACGCATCCAAAAATATTGAAATTTATAATTTTTCTGTCAGTTTAATTAGGACCCAACCTTGAGGCTGATACTGCTTTTTCTTCTTTGGTTCTGATACGCAAGAGTTGCGATGTACTCTAATAAAGAACGACTTTCTCACGATAAATAATTAAGAGTTAATGTCGAATATATTAATTAAAATTCTAAATTGATAAACAAGACTTATCATATTATAATAAAAAAATAGTCATATATTTGGCTTAGGGAAAGTGATGTACTTCTTGATTTTTTAACTTTGCAAACCATTGTTTTTCAATAATATAAACGAGCTAAAGAAAATTTTCAGAAAAGGCTAGTAACACTGTATCATCTTATATACAATTAACGGAAAGAGTCTACTTGATTTGAATATAAAGATTAACTTAATATTANTCCGCAATTAACGGAAAGAGTCTACTTGATTTGAATATAAAGATTAACTTAATATTATTATTAAAAAAATTAAATTTAATTTTAGTATAATAAAACATACATAATTATAAATATATTAAACAAAATTTAATGTTTAAATTTTTATTCAGAATTTTTTTTTAAATAAATTATGGAATTATACTTTATATGCACCTTAAAATGCGTGTCGGGCCCTCTCTCTGAAACGTTAATAATTGGGTGGGACGGAGGTGATATGTATTATTAATCGTGCAATACGAATTATAAAGCTAGTGTTTTTAGAAGTTTATTAACAAACATATTTATTTATAAGTAAAGTACAGAGCTTATAATCTAGGTTTTTTAAAAAAAATATCAAACTTTTTATTTTTTTTGCAAAAATACATTTTTTATTTTATATTTTATAAAAATACGATCTTTCAAATTTATTATTATTATTTTTAATAGAAATACAGTTTTGCAAAACCTGATACAACCAAAATCAACCCCAAATGCAACCACGAGTAACAAAGTTGCATTTGGTTATTTTTAGTTACAAACCGTATTTCTGCAGAAAAAATTCAAAATATATTAAAATCGCAAAAAAAATATTTTTAAAAAATATCCCGTAATCTACCGTTAAATTTTCCAAATTCCTACTAACCCGAGATTTATTAAAAAATGAATAATATTTATTTACTTATATTTATACTTATTAGCTTATAAATTATTGGCTTGTTTGGCCTGCCTTAAAATAAGTCCTTTTGGACTTATTTTCGGGTAAAAATTTCATATTTTGATAAATGTTTTTTATTACAAGTATTTAATGTATATTTGAGATTCTATAAGTTGTAAAAAAAAGTTAACTTTTTTCAGAAAAAAGTTAGGAATCTCTAACTTTGTCTTAAAATAAGTTGACTTATTCTGGAAAAAAGTTCCCCCAAACACCCCCTATATTGAAAACAAACAAGGGTACAAGACAACAATTTAATTAATTAATCAAATTTAATTAATACTTTATAAAATAGTTAAATATCAAATTGATCATTGAAATGAAAATATTACAATATATCATTTTAGTCACTGATTTCGATTGTCTGATTTACATCAATTAAAGTGGTATAAATATAGAGTGATAATCATAAATATGTATTTGAGGATTGATGATATTATTTTTTCGATTTTTACACATTTGTTTTATATGCTATTATAATCAAATGAAAAGTTATCAATTTTTTTAAAATTTATGAAACCCCTTTATTATTTATTTACAAAATAAAACTCATAAATGCAAATTTATATATAGTATAATTTTAATAATTTTAAAAAATATTTATATTTTTTAAATATAAAATTACCAATAATGGATTTAGCCCAATAACAATTTTAATATTTAGCCCATTTTTAAAACAGAATACTTATGAAAAATTAGAAAAAAGAACTAGAAGGGTCAAGGGTACATTACCTTGTTTTTATCTTTGCTTTGTTATGTTTGCGTATGTATATATTGTATATATACATGGCGGACGCCGGACGGACCATTTAGGCGTCAACGATCCAAGTATATTAAGAGAGAACAGCACTAGTGTTTCTGTAAATCTCTTCTTCATTCTTTACATATATAGAATAGAATATATCATATATTAGATACAAAATATCATGGGTATAGACGTATAGTTACAACGATGTTTGAATGATGATCAAGTCTTTTCTTTTGAAGAAAATCATATAAAGATCATTTCTTTCCTGGGTTTCTGTAAGTTTTGTCCCAATTGTTGTATACCCTTTAATTCTTGTGATGATTTAATGTTTTTAAAGTTCTCCTTTTTTTAAATCATTATTTTGGTGGGTGCTCCTTAAATTTGCTAATTATGGTTAGTTTTTGTGTAATTAACATGATTAGTGATTAGTGATGTGTAATATGGCTGATGAGTATGGTTTATTAGTTTGTAATTCAGATTTTAGTTTAAAAATTTGATCTTGCAGCTAAAGTTGGTTCTATTTTGATTTTTGTTGTTTTATTTGTTTATAGTTAATTTGTGTGAAATTTTATTAAGTGGGATCTGATCACTTATAAAAGTCCCTGATTTGGTGGATCAATCCTCTGCATAAGCGGTAGGAGACTAGGAGGTTATTTATCATACTGCTTTTGGTAGAGGCTGTAAACATGAAAACAGTCTCTGGGATTGGATTATAGTACAATGAACTAAAGAAGAGGCGATGCATAGTGATTAATGAGCAGTGGGAAATGGCTTTTGCATTTTAGAGGCGTAATGCAGATGAAAAATGCTCAAAGCCTGCAATGAGTTATACTTATAAGGCATGCCTGATTTTATGTGATGATCGATTATTTGATGAATGAAAGTGAGGAAACTCTAGTATAAGTTCATTTGTACGAAGAATATACAAAAAAGATATTGAGTAGGTTAGGAATGAAAATAATGAAATGATTAGTGTGATATAGTCATATACCTTGTGTTTATGCGCACTCGGACGGTTTTATCTGCCTTCCTATGTTTTTTCAACCTAATAATATGTAAGCAAAGTCACTTAGAGCCTGCTTGGCTAAGCTTAAAAATGTGACTTGTGACTTAAAGTGACTTAACGTGATAAGCCGGGAGCTTAATGCATGTTTGGGTAATTTTGTATTATGAGTGACTTGTGAGTTTTTAAACATATAATAATAAAAATAAAAGTGACTTATGAGTAATTTATGACATATGGATAACTTTTATCAAAATAGAAAAAAATAACAAGTCACTAAAAAAAGTACCTAATACTTACTTCTGGCTTTTTAAGTCAGTTTCTGGCTTATTTATGGCTTTAAGTCAGTTTCTGGCTTATTACACAAACAGACATTTTTCAGCTTAAAGTCAGAAACAACTTTTGAAGCAGAAAAGCACAGAGAAATGAGTACACTATATGTTTTATGTTCCTACTTCTGTGAAAAGGCTTGTTTTCATTATCATCTGAATATTTACACGTTTTTATTAAATAGAATTATATACATGGCATAATATTTCCCTAGCTATTAAAGATTACAGCTTTATAGAAGTCCAACCATGGACAAAGCTAGTTAGTTGCAACTCTGGAACTATAATATTCATGTAATGAGTAGTCTCTCTTCTGCATTCATAAGAGACTTTGATTGAAATTCATGATGAAAAGAACATCATTGTACATATTTGTGCATGCTTGTCAAATTGATAAATGTGTAGGCTAAGCATTTATTTGCTTTCTGTTTCTAGCATCATTTCTCAAATTACTTGTTGATATATTATTGCCTAATTTTTTGTAGGTTTACTTTTTCAGGTTTCTGCAACTCTGATCTTCAACAGGTCATTTTGTTTGCAATGAGTTCAACTGTCTCGCCGTCTCGGGGATTTCTTCCATCGCCAGGGCTCGGCAATTATGATTCCCCAGTAGCCGGAGTTTCCAGTCCTTTTAGCAATGTAGAACCAGATGTTAGCAACAATGATGAAACCGAATTACTTTATGCCTCATGGAATCAGGATTATGGCTGCTTTGCTGCTGGAACAAATCGTGGCTTTCGCATATACAATTGTGATCCTTTCAAAGAAACTTTCAGGCGAGATCATAAAAGTGGGGGATTTGGTATTGCGGAGATGCTGTTCAGGTGCAATATTCTGGCACTTGTTGGTGGGAAAACAAATACGCAGTACCCTCCTAATAAAGTTATAATCTGGGATGATCACCAGAGCCGTTGCATTGGGGAATTTTCATTTAGATCTGAAGTTCGTGCAGTTAAATTAAGAAGGGATCGTGTTGTTGTGGTACTTGAACACAAAGTTTATGTTTATAATTTTATGGATCTGAAACTTCTTCATCAAATTGAGACTGTGGCAAACCCCAAGGGACTTTGTTGCCTTTCCCACCAAATGAATACATCTGTGTTGGCTTGCCCTGGCATTAGACGAGGACAGGTTCGGGTTGAACATTTTGGCCTACATGTGACCAAAGTAATTCAGGCACATGATTCTCAGATAGCATGTATAACCATGACAATGGATGGGCTTCTTCTTGCAACTGCCAGTACAAAAGGCACATTAATAAGGATTTTCAACACCATGGATGGGACTAGGCTACAAGAGGTTAGTTAGCTTATTTTTTTCTCTTTTGCTCTAATATTTAATTTTAGCATTGTTATAAATCCCTGTCTGACTTCTGAGGGCACAATGTCCCTCTACGTTCTCAATTGTGTATTGCTCCCTATAAAATTGATATTTGATTTTTTCTTTGTTAAGGTTGTCTCTGATTTAGCAGATAAAATCATGGTAACTGGTAAAGAAATTTTAGGTTAATGAATCTTATGTTATGACTGATGGTGATTATTCCTCCTGACCTCTGCATATGCTAAATTTTGTTTAAAATATCCCAATGTACAACCAAATAGGATCTGAATCGACAATACTAGAGGTTGAAAAACAAAAGAAAAGTGATACTCTGGGAGGGAGTAGAGACTGAGATTTGTTAAATCAACGGTCAAGAACATATATGTAATTTATTTATTATTTTAATTTGAGCTAAGGATCCTCTGTCAGCTCTAAATGAGCACATGGGTAATGCAGGCACATGTTACTCATCTTTAGTAATCCTCACACCACAATAGTACTTGTTAAGTATATTTATCAGATAAATTAACTATAGTTTTTCATAAATTTCATCTTCAGAATTTATTATTAATAATTGTATTTGGATATTTAGAAGTGGAAAACAAAATCTGGAGTAGGAAAATGCACGGTTATCAAAATTTTCAGTGGAAAGTCATTTCATGCAAGAAGGGTTAGACACATGAAGTGGTGATGCAGACAATACTAAGGATGATATCTATGAAGAAATTTATGTTTGCGTTGACAAGACTAAATATTAACTCCACAAGTGCTTCTTTTTACTAAGATCTCTACATATTGCACTTGTTGTAACCATTAGGCATACCCCCTCCCCCCACCAAACCAGAGTAATATAGTTTCAAAATTTTTGAACTTCAATTTATTCGAAAGATGCTTCATATTTGAAATCTGCTTTCAACCCGTCAGGCCAATCATGTTCAGAAGTTAAATTGGTTAAATTCATGACCATGTAGGTACGCAGAGGAGTGGACAGAGCAGATATTTACAGTATTGCTCTCTCTTTAAATGTCCAGTGGCTGGCTGTTTCAAGTGACAAAGGTACTATTCATATATTCAGTCTTAGAGTACGAGGTGCTGGGGAGGACCCATCTTTCCAATCTAGTCCTGTCAAAAGTACAGCATTTATTCACCAGAATTCATCATCTTCACTTGATGCTCTCATATCTCCGAGTACAGGGGCAAATCCTGGTTCATCGTTGTCATTCATGAAAGGTTAGATATGGATTCCTCATTATCAAACTAATTGTATTTTTGGCACTCATGAGAGGTTATATATGGATTCCTCATTATCAATCCAATTGCAATCATGCAATGCTGTTTATTGTAGACCTTGAGTGGTGTATAAAACCCTCGTGCAGCTATATATTAGTGTAAGCTTCTAAGTGATTATTCTTTCTTTTTGGTTTTTCCATATTCAGTAGTTGAAAGAATGCATACTGTATTTGGTCATTAGGCCTTTCTGAATATTCAGATCTAATATATATAACAATGTGACTGTATTATAGTGGGCTTATTGTATCTGAACTTTTTTTGCATTTGAAATTTTTACACACAGGGGTCTTGCCAAAATATTTTAGCTCTGAATGGTCATTTGCTCAGTTCCACATACCAGAGTGTACACAGTTTATTGCAGCATTTGGATCCCAGAACACACTTATTATTGTCGGCATGGATGGGAGGTAACAACTAAGAAGTCATCAAGAAAATCATAGTAATTCCATTCTAAGTGAAGTAGATTTGTTAAATCAAACGTGTTGCTCTTTCACGGCATGACAACACTATTGTTTTAGCATTTACTTTGATCGCCTCGTCTTTTGTGCTTTGCTAATCAAACTTTTCTTCTGTGTTCTTGGCTCAGCTTCTACAGGTGCAGTTTTGACCCTGTGAATGGAGGGGAGATGACCCAGCAGGAATACGTCCGATTCTTGAAAAATGAAAGCAGGCAAAGATGAGGCTAGTTTGATATCGTTCGAGCTCTATTCATATCTTCTGCTAATATGACTTGAGATTGCTAAGAAATGTAAATATTGTTCATCCCTGTGCATTCTACACCAACATTTAATTGGTTCTATTATTTCTGTTGTCTACTTGTAAAGTTGAGCCCAGAAACATGAATGTGGTTATTGATGGAAAGGAGAAATAAAAGCTTAATTATAGGCTACATATTGATCTCACCGAGTCCTGTTTGTCTAGGCTTCTTTGACCTTTTCTTTTGTGTACTACTTATTTGACACTACAACTACAAGTAGAGAGTGAGTCAATTTGTTACCTATGCTTATAAATGTTCCCTTTATATTTTCAAGCGAGTCGTCGTTAATCATATCATTATCAAATTACGGTTTCGTTTGACTTATTTGATAAATAATTTATAAATTAAAATACATATATTTCTGTAACTTATAAACCCATATATGGTCCACATGTTCTTTCACGATAAATGCAAAATAACAAATAAAGAATAGTAAATTTTAGATTCAAAATTTGTACGAGCGGAGGATAAATAAGATAGAAATTCATAAGGGAAAGTGAATTTTTTCGTCACTCAACTATTTAGTCTTTTAGAAACATATCACTGAATTATTTAGTCTTTTTTATTTGATTATAGTCATTCCGTTAAGTTTCCATTAAATTTGATTAAACGGGTGCTTTTTAAATTTTTATATATTGTTATATGTCACTTAACTATTTATAATTTTAGAAACTCACCACTCAATTATGACATTAATCCAAAATTAAATGTGTACTAATTTTATTGTTAACAATTAATCATGTATAAATAATTTTGAAATTATATGAGAATAATTGACTTATTCATACTAAAAGTGCAAATTTTATATTCTATGTATATGAGCAATTCATATTATTTTGAGAATAGCTCATTAAAAATAAATTATATGATAATACTTTTTAACTTTCAAATTAAAATTTTTAAATCTATTTATAAAAGTAATATCATTCTTTATTTTATTATACTTTTCCCCATAATTATTTTTACCATTAATAATATAATATTTTTTACATCAATTACCCATTATTTGTATTATGTTTACTAATAAAATTTTAAATAATTGATAATATATATAATTATATTGATTTAATATAATAAATTCAGAAAATTAAATACACCATATTAATAAAATCTTAGTAACCTTTTATAAATAAATTATATTCATATATTAAGTAAATATATAATACAAATGACACATTTATCAAAATAAATCAATAATTTTGAAAGAATAAATTGAACAATGTTATATAGTTGATAATATAAATGACACATTCGTCAAAATAAATCAACGATATTTATTATTTTATAACAAATGTTATTCTATTAATATTTTAATATAAATCTTTTTGTTGCTCTTTCTAAAATAATATATTTAATCAAATTTAACGGAATCTTAATGAAATGATTATAATCAAATAAAAGATAACGCTAGTACCTTAAATAAATTATTTTATAATTTAGTAGTAAATTTCTAAAAAAATAAATAGTTGAGTGATAAAAAAATTATTTTTCACGTTCATAATAATAAGATTTAAAGCTACACAGAGCCGTAGATACGAACGATGTAGATAGGAGCACATATAGGGGGGTGTTTGGCTTAGCTTATAAGTAATAAGTTACTTTTTTAAAAAAANATTATTTTTCACGTTCTTAATAATAAGATTTAAAGCTACACAGAGCCGTAGATACGAACGATGCAGATAGGAGCACATATAGGGGGGTGTTTGGCTTAGCTTATAAGTAATAAGTTACTTTTTTAAAAAAAATGTTTTCATATTTCTTTTTGAAAATTAACATTTATTTTAGAAATTTAAGACCAAATCTTATTTTCAAATTTGAAAATAAGTTACTTATTTTCANTTATTTTTCACGTTCATAATAATAAGATTTAAAGCTACACAGAGCCGTAGATACGAACGATGTAGATAGGAGCACATATAGGGGGGTGTTTGGCTTAGCTTATAAGTAATAAGTTACTTTTTTAAAAAAAAATGTTTTCATATTTCTTTTTGAAAATTAACATTTATTTTAGAAATTTAAGACCAAATCTTATTTTTAAATTTGAAAATAAGTTACTTATTTTCAGAAAAAGTACATATATACCAANATAATTGAACTGATTTGGAAATCACCTTTTATTCAATTAAAAAATTCGAACCAACTCAATTTATTTTTTAAAATATTTCAACTTGACTCAAACAAAACTCTGACTTGAATATATTAATTTACAACCCTGTATATATGTATGACTATAGTATACTAGACACACATCTACACTACATAATTACACACGCATCAATCGCGCAACGACTTGATAATATCCAACAAACAAAATTGACAAATAAAATGGTTACGAATTTACGATCATGTCAGAAAATAATTGGGAGCTGACATGTACATAATTTAAATACACACTTTAAAATAGATTTTATATCAATATCCATAAAGTATTATATATTAGTTAAAAAATATAGATAATATGGGTCTGGTCCCTACCAATCGCTTGATACATCCATCTATCCGCGATTTTTTATACCAAATAACATTAAAATTAGGTTTTTAATGTGAATGCATGGTCACCTTATCCGCAATTAGGGTTTTTTGTTATCCGCTATAAAAAAGTGCGGATAAATGGTTTTCGGACCAAATATTATACAAATTTAGTTATAATGAATATTAGTTAGAATAAATAAATAAATATATAATATTATTTAAAATTTAATTGTATTTCTTGACAAATCATATTATTGATAAATTGTTTTAAATATTAATATTAACTACATTTTACTACTAATTTATCACATTCTCTTACCAAAGAAAAAACATATATATAAAATAATAATTTTTATCACATCAGAGATATGATTGATATAATTTGTTGTAATCTTTTTTTTTAAATTACAAAAAAAACTAATTAATGATGTTATTATATATTATATATATATATGACTTACCGAAGGTTTTTAAATATTAAAATAATAAATTTTAAAAGTAAAACCAAAATTCTTATATCATATTAACCAATAGCGTCAACTTTTTTTTTTATACTTATCATTAATAATTTAAACACAAACTATTCTTTTCAATTTAAATACCAAATGCATATCATAAATAGAAAAAGTAAAAATAATAAAATATGATATATATCATGTTAAAATAGTTAATAAAAATTAAAAGTGAACCAATAAATTAGTTTCAACGAGCAACACTACCTTAAAACGTCATGTACACATATCAGCTCTCAGAAATTCTATTTCATTTTAATAAAATTAAAAAATAAATATATAATTTTTAATTAAAAATAATAAATAAAACGAGGTCTATTTCTTGATACACACTATATATAGAGATAGAGACATACAAGCACAGCTAGGAGCTAGCTAGTAATAAATCTAGTAGCACCATATTCTCCAAAATCCAAACGTCACTATTACACCCTCCCTTCTCCTTCACACCAAAGAAAAGTAAAGCTATTTCAAAATTCCTTTCCTTTCCTTTCTTCTCCTGCCACACACTCTCTCTCTCTCTCTCTCCCTCACTCTCTGCCCACCTCTCTCTTCATCTCTCTCTCTCTCCCCCACACCCCCACCACATTTTCTCTATGCAAGAAACCCAAATAACAGGATAGAAGATTGGACCCCTAACCCATTAGTTGTCTCTGTAACTTCTACACACACCCCATTTAGCTGTAATACACTATACACCTCTCTCTCTCCCCAACTGCAAGCAAAAAAGAATCAAATGTAATTTTATCATTCATCTATCCATCTACCTGTTATGCTTGTAGATTTAACATACACAGTATATATGTGCAATATGTTTGTATGTATATAAGATGTATCTTACTCAGTGTTTCAGATTTTAAGTAATCTTGTTTTCCCATTATTTCTTGCTGCTATTTTATGTGTGTCGGTGAGTTCAATCTCATTTTAATTTGATTTGATTTACTTTTTAGCTAGATCTGGTCTTGAATTGTAGCCTGTAGATGCCTTTGTAATAAAAAACCTCTTTTCTACGGAGTATTAGTGTTTGTACTGTCATTACTGTTCTCTTTCTTCAAGCTTTGAAATTTTAATTATTTCCACCTAACTTTGTCTTCAGATTTATTACACCATCATTTTTGACTAATTAATTAATGGGGTTCTTGTTCTTTTTACTTATTTTATTACCCCTTTTTTGGGGGCTTGAGGTCCCATTACGTCTTAGAATATTATGCTGAACTTGATAGTGATACTGATATTTTTCTTGTTTTTGTTCTTCTGTTGCTTCATATAGTTTGTATGCTACCAAAGTTTTCATTTGTTATAATTTCTTGTGTGCTAAATGCTCAAAATTGGTATGTATGTATGTATCACACATATCGCTATAGTGATTTTTAATCACATTAATTTGAGTCCATGATTTTTAATGAAGTTGATCTATTAGGGAGTGTTTTCTAATTAAGAATGCATCCGATGCACATTTTGAATTAAAAGGTAATTGTTTTCTCCATTAGGTTCTTTTGATTCCATAAATCAGCTTATTAAGATGGCTGGAGGGATTGATCCTGATGCACAACTTGATTATACTGAATTCGAGCTTTTTCCGAGCCAAAACAGGTTACAGTTTACACTTCATCCCTTAAATATTACCATTGTATAAAGATCTGAATTTCAAATGAATAATATTTTCACGGGTCCCGTGTGGTGGACCATAGTGTTATTGTATATATTATAATAATAAATAGTTAGATTCAGTTTGTAATATGGAAAGGCAGTGGTGAAATTGCATCTTTTTAAGGATTAAATTTTATCCCTCTTCTAGCACAAGTGTTGATTCTATTTAGGTACATACTAGGAGTTAGTTGGTCATTAGAGATCATGTAGGCACAGGCATATACGTGATTGTTAAATATGCAATGTTTCTTCATTTAATATTTTACGCGATCCAAGTCCAAAGGATAGCAGAAATATGCAACCCCCAAGCGATCTCTTGTTCAAACAGATTTTTGACTGCACTTGTCTCCATTCCAGAATTTTTTACTCCAGTTCAATTTGCAATATCTTATATCCAGATTTGCTAGTAATATGTTTATTACAAAAAATCATAACATTAATTTAATCTCAAGAAGTTGCCAGACTAATGTTTAAACCATCTAAAAGAAGCTGTTGCCTCCTTTTACTCTGTAGGTATGAGGTATGCATATGCAGTGGCAAAAAAGTAGAGACAGTAGAATCTGGACTATTGGAACAACTACTTCTGCATTCACCTGATGTACAAAATTTGAACTCGAAAAAACTGAACGCCAATTTTAAAGTTCATTTTCCCGATGCTATTAGTGGTGCAGAGTGGTTCACAAAATCCATATTAACAAGGTTCACATCATCTTCTTTTTCACTTTTTATATTTTTTCTATGAATGATATATATTGGTTTGTCTTACAATTGCATCATATACACTTGTTGTCAGATTTCTACGTATTGTTGGTTCTCCAGATATACTTGACATCTCAAAGAACATTGAAGATGAGATTTCCCAGTTGGAAGAAACAAGAAAATTTCAGCTTTCTATGAATGTAAAACTAATCTTTTGTCTCTCCCCTTTTCTTGTGCTGCCTTACTTTTGTAAAGGAAAATAATTCAGTTATTATATGGTATGTTGTTTTTTCAGAGTCAGCTGAATCGATTTGGAAGTGGGGAGACAGGTTAGTTTAGTGATATTTTTTTCCCACGAAAGTATGAATAGTCAAGTCGCGTTATGGTCTAATATCATAGCATTTTGTTACTCATTAGTGAATTATTATACATATACTTTTTAAAAAACCTTTAATCTACCCTGAATTGGACCTGATCATTTGTTGGGTTTTCGCTCTCATGGTTGTCAGCTGACACTCTTGATGCAAAGTAAAATAATAGACATCCTGTTCGCGAATAAGCTGGATCTGGAGATTGTTAATTTAGGCTCGGTCTAGTTAAAGAGCTAAGCTCTCATATTGTTTTTGTTAAAGTATAGATCAGGATTTGAGCTCGATAAAGATCAGGATTTGAGCTCGATAAATCAAGTTTGAGATGCTTGAAATTGTTATATATATATAAATAATTCAAGTAAATGCTCGAGTTTGTATCTACTGCTGAACAAGGAATTTGAGCTTGACTTTGATCATAAAGTATCTGTCTAGTAAATTGGTTCAGTTTGTCTGCTTTAAAAGAGTTGGAGCTGGTTGAGCAAAAGCTCAACTTGCCTCGGCCACAGTACCAGCCTTAAATTCAACGAGTCAGTTGCACTTTTAAAAAATGTCAACATTTTTTGGTGTACTTTTATGCCGTATTATACTCTCAGAAATTAGAGAATACTAATTATCTCCTTTTTAATAGATGATGGGAGGTTGAATTGCACAACGCGAGCAACCAAAGTAATTCTCAACTTCACTTAAATCTTTTTATGCCTGCCTTTTTTGTTTTTATAATTTTTTTCAGAATCTTGCTTATTTTACTGTATGTAACTGATCTATGTTTTCTAGAAGGCTGAAGGAGATTTTGCATCGTCGGATGCATCAAAGTATGTTGTGTTATCAGCTGTATTTTATTACTGTACTGCAGGCAGCTGCCTAACTAATCTAATGGGTGAATGCTGACAGGAATGAATTGTTGCGAGCAATGGACTTGAGACTCGCTGCACTAAGAGATGAATTAGCTTCTGCTTTCTGCCAAGCCACTGGAACTTCGTGTTCACCCAAGGAAATTACAGACTTGCAAATATTTTCTCATTATTTCGGGGCCATGAATATAAGGTATTTTTAGAAAATTAAAACTTCATTATATCTGAGATAATTGGAGCATTGTGTGACTATTCTTCCATGCACGACTTCTTAAAACCTTATAATCAAGATAGATACTTTTAGACTAACATGACTATTATTTAATGATATATATTCCAGAAATTCATTGAGGAAGTTTATAGAACTGAGCCAAGTTGGCCAGGTTGTTGATGTTCCAGATGGTGAGAAGTTTCTCTTTACAAACAACTCAAGAAATGAAAAAACAAATAATGCAAATGGGAATATGCAGACTTTGAGGTCATCACACGTGGACACACCAGTAAAATACGGTGTCTCCCCTGCAAAAGTTGCTCAGTTTGAACGACAAAGCTCAACAGAGGAATCTTCTTTATCAAGTGAGGATGATCAACCATCTGTGGAAAGAAGTCGCCCCATTGTAAGATCTGCGACGCCTAGAAGATCAGCATCTCCTATGCGGAGGGTCCAGATTGGGCGATCTGGATCACGCAGGGCTAGTGCAGTAACCATCAAGAGTCTCAATCATTTTTCTGGTAGAGAAAGATTGCTTTCTCAGATTGATGCTGCCAATAGTGATGAAGAAGGAACTGAACAACCCCCTAGAAAGTCCGACAATAAACAGAGAATAAGTGTGCAAGCTGCAATTAGTCTTTTTGAAAACAAACAAAAAGACCAGATTGTGGATGTTCAAAAGATGAGGTCATCATTGAATGCATCCTCCATTGCTGCAAATAAATCTGTTTTAAGAAGATGGAGTTTAGGAATGAGCGGAAGTTCTGTTCATTGCTCTGTAGACATGGCTTCAGAGAGTTCTGATCAAACTAATCTGAATGACAAAGCTGGTCTGGAAATTTCTCATAATTCTCAAGAAATACAAGCGCCTGATTCCAGATCTGGACGTCAAACTCATGTCAAGACCCTTGAAGTAGATTCTAGATCAGAGTCATCTGATAAAATGACACTGAATCCATCAGCCATGTCATCAGATACTGTTTTAACCCAGCAAGAGGAAAGCAGTGGAAAGTATACTGCCTCAGCAGAATGGAGTCAACAGAAGGAAGCAGAGCTGAATCAGTTGCTTGCGTCAATGATGGAAAGTAAACCTCACAAGTACCAGAAAAAAGCCTCTGATAACAACCAAAAGAAAAATGTTCCTGGGGGGAATAGAGGTGGATTTTATGACCACTACAAGCAAAAGAGAGATGATAAGCTTAGAGAAGTTTCTGGGAAACGGGCAGAGAAAGAAGCACAATTAAAGACTATGCAGAAATTTTTTGAAGAAAGAAAAGCTGAAATGGCATCCACAAATACTAAAGATATTGGTAGACGACATACTATTAGTGCATCTCAAAAATCCATTAAAACTTCCTCTCCGACGACAAAACCCAAAAAGGAAATCTCAAAACCTGCTGTTGTGAAGAAAACTTCATCAAAAGCTTCTCCGCCTGCAACCCGCAAGTCATGGCCATCGACACCATTACCAAGAACGGTAGGGACCTCACCGGCTAAGACTCCTTCTGGAACAAGTTCTACTGGTACTGCACCTAAACGTGGTAAACCTCAACCATTGTCATCATTACCGCGGTCAAGCCCAACCATGGAAAGATCAAAGCCAAATCCAAAGACTGTTAAGGTACCCCAGTCTGATTCCAACAGAAGTGTCAAAAGCATGAATGAGAAACAGCAGCAGACAACAAAAAGCGAGAAAATAACCAAAAAAAATATGCAAACCCCTTCCGGAGTTCATTCTTCTACAACAAAACCCAGTTTATATAACAAGGTCACTAAGAAGAGCAGTGTGGTGCCAGTGGAGTCGAAGCCTTTTCTGCGCAAGGGGTCTAGAAATGCTGCTAGTGTTAGTCCTGTCATCAAGTCTAAAGTCTCGTCTTTTCCTGAGGAGTCCATGAAAGAGTCAAGAGATGTGATTAAAGCTGAGGAGAGTGAGTTGGTTACTAGCATATTGAGTCCGGTATGTCTGGAAGATACTGTTGATGGAATGGAAATGCATTCAGACAGAGAACCTGAACGCCAATTAATTACTCCTGAAAACTGCGCAGACACGGGGAGCTCTAATCAAGTTGCCTGTTTTGATGACAATGTTGAAAGCTTGGCAGAGTCAACAGTTAAAACTGGTGATGAAGAAGTATCAGACATCTCCCCAGCGGCCTGGGTAGAGATGGAAGAGTATCGAGACGAGTCTATTATGTATGACGATAGATCTACTGAAACTGCAACTACAGCCAATGTTTCAGCAGTGAAAATGACAAGTCCGCGTGTGCGTCACTCCCTATCACAAATGCTACTCGAGGAGACCAGTGAATGTGATACTGCGGAGTGGGGTAATGCTGAAAATCCTCCTACCATGGTTCACCAGAAAGATGCACCGAAAGGACTAAAAAGGCTCTTGAAGTTTGCTCGGAAAAGTAAGTTGGATGCTTCAAGTGGCTGGTCTAGTCCATCTGGCTTTTCAGAGGGAGAGGATGAAGCTGAGGAATCTAAAGCTAGTAAGAAAAATGCTGAAAACCTATTGCGGAAGGCTGCATTAAATGCAAAGAACTATGGACCACAAAGGAGTAACTCATATGAATCCTTTGAGAAATATTCAGGTAACTTGGTAGCTGTCTGGTTTGTCAAGTCTTCCTGCTTTTGCCCAGTGCCATGCTTCATGTTGTTTATTAACATCGACTTCTATATAATTATCAGCCTTGTTCTTGCAACTTCTGTTGTAGCTTCACCAAGTCCCTCATGCATTGTTGGTGGTGACATGGATCCTGGACTTTCAAAACTCTTTTATTTATTTTTTGTTTTTTAAAATCTTATAATAATGTTTAATATATGCATACAGCTCAGTCTGGTGTCAACAATCTCACTACTGAGAGAGCTAACAAGCTGCAGGAGGGCCACATTGCAGCTTCTGTGACAACATCAAAAGGTGATTGTTAATTTGTATTTTAAATTATATATTTTTGGTTCAGCTACTTTTTTCTCTAAGCACGTAGCTATTAGAATCCAATTTCTCTACTAATCTGTGTTGCAGCAACAAGGTCATTCTTTTCACTTTCGGCATTCAAAGGCAGCAAAACCTAATGACACAGAGCTTCAATCAAACTAGGGGATCACATATGTAGGATGGGAGTTGTTAATTACATTTTTGTGCTGGCGCCATTATACAAACGAAATGTAGTTTAAGGAACTCTACAATCTACATTATACTTTAGAGGCAGAGACTTCAGACTTGTATGATTCTGTGTTGCATGTTGCCATCGGGATGCATGTCCTCGTGGAAATTAGGTACTACTGCCAAGTATATTGGGTGGACAGCTATTTAGAAGTATTGCACCCAACTTAGTTTTAGAAAGAAGCTTGTAATTGTTCTAGACACTTAACCCTTTTTGCTGATGTCACATGAGATCAATGCAGACTGTTGTATATTTTTTCTTATAAAAATGGTTTGTCGAAACAAAATATATATACAACTTGGAAGCTTTTAGAGCTTCACAGTTTCTCCACCCTAAGATTTCTTCATGCTAATTTTATTTTGTCTAGTGTAATGTCTTATAAAAACTATTGTACTAGTGTAATTTTATTTCTTAGAGATCTCACTATCTGTTTGGTGAGTGGGCGATCTCTAGCTCTGGGCTTGTGTTGTGTTAGTAGGAGAGCTGAAGCTGGATTAGGAAATCAGTTGAAATCAAACAATTAACAGGTTACCCGTTACAGTCTTTGATTTCACCGGAGTATGTGTGAGGCTCTTTGGTATCTAGCCTGGAAACTATATAACCATAGATACGAATGTGGCTCGATATACAAGTGCAACTCATGTTCTCGATTTGATTAAAAAAAAGGTCTCAAATTTGATACAAAAAATTCAGCCTGGCTTGACATTCTTATAGTCTTATGTATGTGAAATTTCACACTCTAATTTATACTTTGCTAAATACAATATGTTCGGCTAAATTTAGTGATGTACATTTTTGGTCATTCACTCTTGTTTGTCCAAAGAGGAGATTCGGGGAACTGGGAATATTATTGGGCAATCGATTTTCTCAGTTAAATGAAAATACCAAATTAAATCTATATTATTATATAAAAAAAGGTTAAAATTTTAAATTAAAAAGTAAAATAATAAAAGATACAGATCTTCACCATATAAATGTACAACATATTTTTCGCAAATAATAAATACTATGAGTTGAAATTACTAAAATTTTATAAGGATAATTAATCCCTCCGCCTCCCATAACATACAATAAAAAGCAGAGGGAGCCATAAGGCTCTCTTTGTATCATTTGCCTTCAAGATCTCCTCATGGCCTATGCTTTATACTATGTTGCCACTACTTATATAGACCAATATCTTCCACATCCTCTTAACTATTTAGGTTGGGCAGCTTACATTGCTGTTCAAGGCTGTGTTCAATGTTTCAGGACACAAGTATGAGAGGTGGACTTCACATTATGATCCCCATAGCCCTCTTTACTCTGAACGCGAACGCAAAGAGATCATCATTTCTGATGTTGCTATTCTTGCTGTCATCTATGCCCCACATTGATCACGATTCTCAACCATACTCATCCTTCTGTGCCTTACTACGATTCAACCCAATGGGATTGGTTGAGGGGAGCTCGTTCTTTGCACTGTGGACACAGATCATGGAATTTTGAACAAGGTGTTCCATAACGTGTGCAATGCTCATGTTTGTCACCATATTTTCTCCATGATTCCACATTACCATGGACTCGAAGCGACGGAGGCCATGAAGCCTATGTTGGGAGATTACTATCAGTATGATGGAACCCCATTTCTCAAGCATGTAAAACTTAATTTTTTGCGAGAAGTTCATTAAGTGCTCGAGCTCAGCTCTGTTCGATAAGAGCGAGTGTGGCTCGAGTGCGGCTCGATTCGTTAACGAGCTCGAACACAATTTTTGTGCGATAAGAAAGCTCGGCTCGTCAAAAAAAAAATTTAAGCTCGGCTCGTTAAGACAAAGCTCAGCTCGGCTCTATTCGTGAACAACCCTAAACCCAGCAGCTAGGTAACTTGAAGTACCTTCTGACTTAATTAGAATACCATGTTTGGTTGGTTAATTTTTAAATTTTAAAATGAAACTTCTAATTTCAAGATATTTAAAATTACATCATGGAAGTTGAAAATACTCATGTAATTACAAAATCGATAAAACAAACTAGGCCTAAAGTATAGTCATTTTTAAGTTTTAACAGTATAGACTCAATGTGATGACTGATAAGGTGGCCGGGTGGTGTTGGGCCTTGGCCGTTTTTGTTCTTATATAACTCAATTAGTGTACAAAGTGCATGGTCTCCTACTCTCCTGTCTGGACTTTTGTTTCTGTTGAGTAGAAAGCCCAAGCCCATGTGGGTGTTTAGATCAACTTGTTGCAGGTTTAAACTTTAAACCTCGTTGAAAACTTTAAAAGCAAACTTAGAATTAATTTTGTTTTTTT
>QRFB01000305.1:86289-96790 GCA_008931105.1 Oenanthe javanica
CAGTTTCTCCACCCTAAGATTTCTTCATGCTAATTTTATTTTGTCTAGTGTAATGTCTTATAAAAACTATTGTACTAGTGTAATTTTATTTCTTAGAGATCTCACTATCTGTTTGGTGAGTGGGCGATCTCTAGCTCTGGGCTTGTGTTGTGTTAGTAGGAGAGCTGAACTGGATTAGGAAATCAGTTGAAATCAAACAATTAACAGGTTACCCGTTACAGTCTTTGATTTCACCGGAGTATGTGTGAGGCTCTTTGGTATCTAGCCTGGAAACTATATAACCATAGATACGAATGTGGCTCGATATACAAGTGCAAAACATGTTCTCGATTTGATTAAAAAAAAGGTCTCAAATTTGATACAAAAAATTCAGCCTGGCTTGACATTCTTATAGTCTTATGTATGTGAAATTTCACACTCTAATTTATACTTTGCTAAATACAATATGTTCGGCTAAATTTAGTGATGTACATTTTTGGTCATTCACTCTTGTTTGTCCAAAGAGGAGATTCGGGGAACTGGGAATATTATTGGGCAATCGATTTTCTCAGTTAAATGAAAATACCAAATTAAATCTATATTATTATATAAAAAAAGGGTTAAAATTTTAAATTAAAAAGTAAAATAATAAAAGATACAGATCTTCACCATATAAATGTACAACATATTTTTCGCAAATAATAAATACTATGAGTTGAAATTACTAAAATTTTATAAGGATAATTAATCCCTCCGCCTCCCATAACATACAATAAAAAGCAGAGGGAGCCATAAGGCTCTCTTTGTATCATTTGCCTTCAAGATCTCCTCATGGCCTATGCTTTATACTATGTTGCCACTACTTATATAGACCAATATCTTCCACATCCTCTTAACTATTTAGGTTGGGCAGCTTACATTGCTGTTCAAGGCTGTGTTCAATGTTTCAGGACACAAGTATGAGAGGTGGACTTCACATTATGATCCCCATAGCCCTCTTTACTCTGAACGCGAACGCAAAGAGATCATCATTTCTGATGTTGCTATTCTTGCTGTCATCTATGCCCTACATTGATCACGATTCTCAACCATACTCATCCTTCTGTGCCTTACTACGATTCAACCCAATGGGATTGGTTGAGGGGAGCTCGTTCTTTGCACTGTGGACACAGATCATGGAATTTTGAACAAGGTGTTCCATAACGTGTGCAATGCTCATGTTTGTCACCATATTTTCTCCATGATTCCACATTACCATGGACTCGAAGCGACGGAGGCCATGAAGCCTATGTTGGGAGATTACTATCAGTATGATGGAACCCCATTTCTCAAGCATGTAAAACTTAATTTTTTGCGAGAAGTTCATTAAGTGCTCGAGCTCAGCTCTGTTCGATAAGAGCGAGTGTGGCTCGAGTGCGGCTCGATTCGTTAACGAGCTCGAACACAATTTTCGTGCGATAAGAAAGCTCGGCTCGTCAAAAAAAAAATTTAAGCTCGGCTCGTTAAGACAAAGCTCAGCTCGGCTCTATTCGTGAACAACCCTAAACCCAGCAGTTAGGTAACTTGAAGTACCTTCTGACTTAATTAGAATACCATGTTTGGTTGGTTAATTTTTAAATTTTAAAATGAAACTTCTAATTTCAAGATATTTAAAATTACATCATGGAAGTTGAAAATACTCTATGTAATTACAAAATCGATAAAACAAACTAGGCCTAAAGTATAGTCATTTTTAAGTTTTAACAGTATAGACTCAATGTGATGACTGATAAGGTGGCCGGGTGGTGTTGGGCCTTGGCCGTTTTTGTTCTTATATAACTCAATTAGTGTACAAAGTGCATGGTCTCCTACTCTCCTGTCTGGACTTTTGTTTCTGTTGAGTAGAAAGCCCAAGCCCATGTGGGTGTTTAGATCAACTTGTTGCAGGTTTAAACTTTAAACCTCGTTGAAAACTTTAAAAGCAAACTTAGAATTAATTTTGTTTTTTTTCTTTTTACTTCAATTACTGTTTAAATATTCTTTTAACAAAGATTCGAACAAATTCCTACACTTATTATATTTTAGGTATATTAAGAAATAAAACTATACAAATATGAAATTATGTCTTGTACATTATCACTTACAAGATTTTTAAAATATCGAAATATTAATACATAATTATAAAATTATGATCAAATAATTTACAGCATACTCTCCCTTCGTACCTATTTACATGCCCATTTTTGAAAAATTACACATATTAAGAAAAAATAGTTGGATAAATGTTTTCCATACATACATCTAATTATTGTCTTGAAAAATTACAATATAACTAAGTTTTAAATAAATCAAATTTTAAAAATAATAAATATAGGGATAATTTTGGAATATCATTACTATATTTATTTTGAGAATAGAGATAGAGATGTATTTATGGATAAAATTTATTTTTTGAAAGTGGACATGAAAGGGGAGTGAGGGAGTAACTTATATTAGGAAAAACATAATTGCTAAATACAGGTTGAAATTACTTAATACAGTTCATGCATATTACAGCAATACCCTGCATGTTTCTCTGTGCATTAATTTATATTTAATATAATCGGTTCGTTTTCCGTGCATTACCTTTAATATGATTGTATTCTGGTACCAAGATTTCTCCTAATACGAGTACTATAATTTTCCAACCTTTACATGTATCTGTAAATATATTAATAATTAATTTTCATATTTAAAATAATATTAATCTGTTAATTTATTTAGCATCAGTAAATATTTGTATCTGAAAATTAATTAGCTAAAAAATAATAAAATAAAGAATTATTTGAATGTATTTACAAAAATTTATAATTTTTAATAACTTTTTATATATGATGAATATAATAACAATTAGCCAATTATATATTATCAAAAAAATTTATTTTATTAAATCTTAATTTGTAAATCTGAGTTTGGTATAGGTGCATTCAATATAATATATTTAAAAATAATAATTTATGAATTTTTTAATCTTTTTTTAATGTACAAAATAAAGTATATTCATATACTTATATGACATAATAAAATTCATATACTTATATGATATAATAAAATGTTTAATAACTCAAAACATAAAAATTTATAAATATCTTTTCGATATATAACTTAAGACATAATTTTTTTTGAATTTTTTAAATATAATTTATGCGTTTACTAAATCTTTAACTTAAGTCTTAAAATTTGTATACAAATTTGAATTTAAAATTATACTTGTTAATTTATTTAATAGTAAACTGATGTAATAAAAAATTATATAAAAACTTAAATTATTATTATTTCACTAATAAATATATAGTAATACAGATTTTGTTGGGCAGCAAGCCGGTCTTAACTCCATTGTCCGCTTTGGACCTTGTCCGCTTTGGACCGAACCTGCACGAATTTGTATTTGGGTACATCCCAAAGGCCTCGTACTAATGGAGTTAACTTGACTTCTTATTAACTAGCAAACTGTCGGGTCCGACGCCTGTCGAATCTGCCTCCTTCAGTGTGACCAGACCTCCCCTTGACAAACACTGAAAGTCCATCTGACTCTCCCTAAGCCCATTTTGAAGGCCCACCTGCCTATTTCCCGGCCCATCTGGGAGCCCATCTGAGATTGTTATAGACCGCTTGTTGGGCCACAAGCAAGCCTTAACTCCACAATAGTATGATATTGTCTGCTTTGAGTCGAGTCCGCACAGATTTGTATTTGGGGACATCCCAAAAAATTTAATACTAATGGAGTTAACTTGGTTTCTTATTAACTAGTAAATTGCCTCTGCCATAAACGATGTGGGATAACTCCCAAGAGATTGGTTAACTAAAATTTGAAAACATATAATATAACTTACTGAAAAAGTTAAAATTCAAAATTTTAAAAATAAATAATCAATTACAAATATTACTTGTTCAAATTAATGATTAATAATCTTTCAAATATGAAATATAATTAACTTTTTATATGTCAAAAGTTATATATTAATTTTTATCGTAAAAAATGTATATATGTAGTGATAGTTATAAGGTACAAGAATATTTTTTTAAAAAATAATGTGTAAACAGCATGGCAAGCAGTATTGGTTTTTTTTCAAAAATTGTAAATAGATTTCTTGGTTTTAGTCCATTTAGGTGGGCTATTAAATATCAGGTGTTAATATAAGTTTCAGCTCTATCAAGTATTAATTATAAGCCCTAGCCCAGAAAACAAGTTAAGGATATTAGTCAGCGAACTGTGTTAAGTAATTTTGATCAGGAACACCAGGAAAAAACCATAACAATGCCATTACGTATCATTATTTTATGGGGTTAAATCTCAAAGTGCTCACTGAAGTGAGAGGTTGGTACCAGATTAGTCACTCTAGTTATCGGCATCTCATTTGCACCACTCTAGTTGACAGTGATGACACTGCCGTTAGTCAACACAAGTTGACTAACGGAAAACGTTAAATTTTAACAGAAAATATTAAATATATATTCAGAATTTATTTAAAATCAGACTAAGATTTTTTTAAAATTTTAAAATCAGAATTTTTTTAAAAATCAGAATTTTTAAAAAATTTTAAAATCAGAATTTTTAAAATTTTAAAATCAGAATTTTTAAAAAATTTTAAAATCAGATTAAGATTTGAAAATATTTTTTTTTNAAAGACATGTCACATGTGATCAACATGATATAAAACTATTTCCAACTACTAAGATACAGTTTAGCTTACCAAAAAATTGTTACTTGTTCATTTGGAGATTGGAATTTTAATGTTTTATTANTTCAAAAATTTTAAAATCAGATTAAGATTTGAAAATAATTTTTTTTTAAATTTTAAAATCAGAATAANCAATGTTTTATTAAATAATTAAATTATACATATATGAAGGTGATTCTAGGTAAGTGTTTTTTTTATGCTAAATCTAATTAACTTTAAGTTAATCATGTTTTATATATTAGGGTAAATGAGTGATTTGATTATTAGTGTAAATGAGTGATTTGATTATTAGGTCCAATAAGCTAAAACTAAAAACAAATATTAAAAAATAAAAATAAAGAAGGTTGACAATATAAACATAAATGATATTAAAAAAATAAGAATATTATTTGAAAAGCAAAAAAAAATTATAAATAAAAAAAATAAAACATTGAAATATTAAAAAATTAAAATATTAAGGAATCAAATTTCTAAATTATGGTTTTTAAATTTTAATAATATTCGGTTATTATTTATACATACATCGGTATCATGTTCTCTTAAAATAAATTAATTATCTTTGCATTAAAAATAACAAAAAATATCAATATGATTTGTAATGGATAAATTTAGTGATATTTATTTTAATTATATTGAAGTTATTGCAATATGTTAATTATGTTTTACTTTAGTTATAATTATTATTTTTAATATTATGAATTTGTAAAATAATTTAAATCGGTCCTCTCAAGCAATGCGATTCGTCCTTGTCCATTTTAAAATTTTAGTTTGTTCCATATTACTTTTATATATATCTATGTTCATTTAATATAATTTTTAATAATTTTTATATTAATCTTTATTATTAATTTCAAGATTAATTATTAATCATATGCATATTAACTCATGTAGTAATTATTAATATTTTTTTATNTAAAAATTTTAAAATTAGATTAAAATTTGAAAATATTTTTTTTTAAATTTTTTTGAAATCAGAATAAGAATTTTTTAAAAATTTTAAAATCCGATTTTTTTTTTTAAAAAAAATTAAAATCAGATTTTTTTTTAAAATTTTAAAATCAGATTAAAATTTGAAAATAATTTTTTTAAAATTTTTTTAAAATCAGAATAAAATCAAATCAGATTAAAAAAAAAATTGATTCTGATTTGCCACGTCACCGATTCTGATTTGCCACGTCACCGCCACGTCACTTTCCGTTAGTCAATAAGTCAAACAAACGGACTTGTCATCACTGTCAACTAGAGTGGTGCAAATGAGATGCCGATAACTAGAGTGACTAATCTGGTACCAGCCTCTCACTTCAGTGAGCACTTTGAGATTTAACCCTNCTCACTTCAGTGAACACTTTGAGATTTAACCCTTATTTTATGTTAGTGCATCCCACCCTGTACGTACGTTCATAATTTCGACAGTGTAAACATCAAGGCCAATTAGGTGTACTAATGAAGTATTCAAAAGNTACTCCAATATTCTTCTTTCTCACTTAATTCTGGTAGAGGGTCTACCTTGCAATCCAGCATCCTGCATCTAGATTCTCTCGAGTGGTTGACGAGAAGTTTTGTATAATATGTTGCCGTAAGAAGTACGAATTATGAATTATAATACGAAGCTATTTGAGAATTCCCAAAATATTTTCACATGTCAATTTGTTATTACTCATTAACTCACAAATGATATAGATCTTGCGTGCATTAATATGATAAAATTAAATCCGGAATAATTTTGNAGGCCAATTAGGTGTACTAATGAAGTATTCAAAAGTCAAACAACCTAAAGCTAAATTTATTGAGTTCATGTGGGCTGTGACTTGAGATGCGTGAAGACAGTTCATTACGTAAGTTGAGATATTAAGCAAAAGAAAAACACCTTTTTCTTCTTTTATTAACAAAATACTTGTAATACATTTAGTAAAAGTTATTTTTTGTACTTTTGTTTTCTTTATTATTATTATTATTATGTTTTGTAATTCTTTAGTTTCGCGTCAAAGACATGTCACATGTGATCAACATGATATAAAACTATTTCCAACTACTAAGATACAGTTTAGCTTACCAAAAAATTGTTACTTGTTCATTTGGAGATTGGAATTTCAATGTTTNGAGATCCATTTTGATAAGTTCAACATTACTCTTTGCGAAAACCATACATCTTTTAGGAGGTTTGCTTTTCTACTCGCTTCATTCCAATTATTACGTGTTGTCTATTATAATTACTCCCTCTATTATGTTTTAATTTAAAGATATTTTTTATAATTTTAATATATCTTAAAAAAGTTATATAATTTTCTTTAACTTTCATTATTTTTTATCCATAATTATTATATTCTTTAATGTGTATATGAATAAAAGTTTTTGAATTAATAAATTAAATTGTTAATATTAGAAATTTTGTTAAAAAAAGTAATTAAATGATTTGACGGACAAATAATATCAGAGCAAAATGTTTTTTTATAATATAAGTTTAGTTAATTAATCAGATTTAATTATTTATAGTTTATACATATAAAATGAAAATAATGTTATCTAAAATTTTAGAAATGTCAAAGATAGTAATCATATAATTTATATCAAAATTTGATTAATTATAACATATTGCCCAAAAGAAGGGGATAATACTTACATTTATTACTTTACAAATAATATTGTTTAATTTAAAGTTTTACATAAATCGTACTTTGGTGAAATAAATTATTTATTACCCAAATCTTTTGTATGAATTAAGGTCACGGGCTTAAAAAAAATAGACATGTATTAGATATAATTTTATTTATTATAATACGGGTTTTAACTATATAAATATCTATATTAATTAAAATTTACATCTTAGACCCAATTATATATTTATAACATAAGTTCAAATTTTATAATTTTATTTATTATAATATGAACCTTAAATATATACATATCTATATTAACTAAAATTTTATTTTTTAGACCAAATTATATTTATTATAACACGAGTCCATATTATAACATATTTATATTAAATAGAATAAATTTATATAAAATAAGAGAACATATAATATTAACATAAATTGTTAATATTATAAAATTTTATATTAAATATAAATAAATAAATTAATCAATTATTTAAATATTAATTATCATGTACTTCGCAAAGACTAAAAGTTTTGGTTCAATGTGAATCATAGAAAAGATCATAACCGTTTAATTTTAGATAACCATAAAAGCGATCTTAACAATTCAATTTTAATAAACTCTTTTAAATATATATATATATATATATATCATATTTATAACTCTAACCCCGGTAATCCTACTTTTATACAACTCCTCACAAATAATATTATATTATATTTAAATTATATTCTATGTTTTCGATTTTAAAAATCTTACTTATCTTATAATTTTTATTTAATATATCATTAAAATTTATGAATATTAATATATAAATACCATTGTATAATAAAATATAACTCTAACCCCGATAGTCCTCCTTTTATACAACTCCTCACGGATAATATTATATTATATTAACATAAATTTTTAATGTTATAAAATTTTATAGTAAATATCAATAGAATATAATATAAAAAATAAATTTACGTAGATATTAGTCCGTGTTTCGCCCGGGTTATAAGCGTGCTTAAATATAAGATATGAAGATAATGACCATTTAAACCGAGAAATTAAAAAAAAGATATGCAAATATTGAATACGAAGTTGCGTATATAATTAGCGGCTGACATAACACAACCGACATGCAACAAGTCATATACAAGTAATAATTAAATAAAATTATGATTTTTCTTGACAGAGAGTTCACTATATATAGGTATACATGTTAATATATACTCGTACTAGCTAGCAGACAGAAGCAGTCTAGCAGGGAGAGGAGATCTATTATATTGTGCGGATCGATCATTCTAATTAATAAAAGAATATCTATAGATATATATTCAAATGGATCTTCAACAATATCGTCAAGCTCAAAAGAGTCATCAAATCGTGGATTTTAGCATAGTATCGCTTCTTTTCCTTGGTTTACTCTATATTTTCTTTTGTAATGAAGCCAACGTCAAATACTTGATCTTCCCATCAACTCTTCAACTACCTCAATCCCTTACATCTAGTAATATATCTCATCCTGCAACTCATGTAAGCACTTCAATTTCCTTTAATTCTCTTAATTATTATTTATAAGTGCTAGAATATAATATATGATTCTGATAAATCGGGTTGTATGTGTATTGTGGCGCATTGATGAACACATGTTTGAAATTGTATATATATATACCTATTAGTCTAGCTATTACTTATTAGTAACGGTGCATCTACTGTGCATATATATATATATATATATATATATCTGTTGTTACAGTTCAACATGACAAATGAAAAAGATGAACTGGCAGAAGTACTAGCGGAAACATCAACAGAAAACAAGACGATTATAATAGCAATGGTGAACAAAGCGTACGTAGAAGGAGATAAAGCCATGCTTGATATATTTTTGGATGGGTTTTGGCTAGGTGAAAACACAAGAGCTTTAGTGGATCATCTATTGATTGTTGCAGCAGATCAAACCTCATATGATCGGTGTAAATATCTACGGTTGCATTGCTATAAGCTTAAAACGGACGGTGTAGATTTTGTTGGGGAGAAGCTATACATGAGTGAAGATTTTATCAAGATGATGTGGAGAAGAACACTATTTCTCACTAATGTTCTTAAACATGGATATAACTTCATATTCACGGTACGTTACGTTTCTTCCGTATTTATCTTCCCCAAGTAACATTTTCTTTAAAAAAAATTAATAAATTAAGATTTGTTATTTGATCGAGAANTTTTTAAAAAAATTAATAAATTAAGATTTGTTATTTGATCGAGAATGAATCTGAGGGAGAGAAAATTGGAAAGATAGATACAACAGAAAACATGTATCTATATATCGTGACAGTTGAGAGCTTTACGGTGAAGTTGAATATCGATAGAAAGGTTTTATCATAGTAATTAGTGCTCCACTATTAACAATTTATTATTATTATTATTATTATTATTATTATTATTATTATTATTATTATTATTATTATTATTNAACCGAGAAATTAAAAAAAAGATATGCAAATATTGAATACGAAGTTGCGTATATAATTAGCGGCTGACATAACACAACCGACATGCAACAAGTCATATACAAGTAATAATTAAATAAAATTATGATTTTTCTTGACAGAGAGTTCACTATATATAGGTATACATGTTAATATATACTCGTACTAGCTAGCAGACAGAAGCAGTCTAGCAGGGAGAGGAGATCTATTATATTGTGCGGATCGATCATTCTAATTAATAAAAGAATATCTATAGATATATATTCAAATGGATCTTCAACAATATCGTCAAGCTCAAAAGAGTCATCAAATCGTGGATTTTAGCATAGTATCGCTTCTTTTCCTTGGTTTACTCTATATTTTCTTTTGTAATGAAGCCAACGTCAAGTACTTGATCTTCCCATCAACTCTTCAACTACCTCAATCCCTTACATCTAGTAATATATCTCATGCTGCAACTCATGTAAGCACTTCAATTTCCTTTAATTCTCTTAATTATTATTTATAAGTGCTAGAATATAATATATGATTCTGATAAATCGGGTTGTATGTGTATTGTGGCGCATTGATGAACACATGTTTGAAATTGTATATATATATACCTATTNCGCATATGTGTTATGTGTATTGTTGCGCATTGATGAACACATGTTTGAAATTGTACATATATATACCTATTAGTCTAGCTATTACTTATTAGTAATGGTGCATCTACTGTGCATATATATATATATATATATATAT
>QRFB01000306.1:22608-81868 GCA_008931105.1 Oenanthe javanica
CTATCATGTCAGAAAAGATGCTAGTCATGCACCTTTGAAAGGTAGAAGGGCCAGTAGTTAGGCCAAAGGCTAACCGACGATAAGCGAAGGTTCCGAAAGGATAAGTGAACATGGTCTTTTCTTAGTCCTCGAGAGCATGGGGATTTGGAAATACCCATAATAACCGTCTAGAAAGCAATAGTAAAAATGACCCGCTAACCTTTCTAACATTTGGTCCATGAAGGGTAAAGGAAAGTGGTCTTTTCTAGTGGCGGCATTGAGCTTCCTAAAATCTATGCACATTCTCCAACCTGACTGAATACGAGTAGGAACTTGNAGAATAACCGTCTAGAAAGCAATAGTAAGAATGACCCGCTAACCTTTCTAACATTTGGTCCATGAAGGGTAAAGGAAAGTGGTCTTTTCTAGTGGTGGCATTGAGCTTCCTAAAATCTATGCACATTCTCCAACTTGACTGAACACGAGTAGGAACTTGTTCATCATTTTTGTTGGTTACTATGGTAATACTTGACTTTTTAGGCACTACATGAACGGGATTGACCCAAGAACTATCAGAAATGGGATAAATTATCCCATTATCGAGGCATTTAAGGATTTCTTTCTTAATAACTTCCATCACGGTAGGGTTCAATCTCCTTTGAGGTTCTCTAACAGGCTTAGCATCATCAACTAAGTGAATCATATGTTGGACAATAACCGGACTAATTCCTTTGATATCTGAGATACTCCGCCCTATCGCTTCCTTATGTTCTCTAAGCACACTTAAAAGTTCTTTCTCTTGTGACTCGGTCAAATTAGAGGCAATTATAACCAGAAGAGAATTGTTAGGTCCTAGAAAGGCATATTTAAGAGTGTCAGGAAGAGGTTTGAGTTCTAATTCTGGCGGGCTTGACTCAACGAATTCACTAGCTTCGAAAAGAGGGCTTGGCATGATCTCCTAATTAGTTGTGGAAATGGTGGACTCTAACATTTGGTTGACCTCATTTGTGTAATTGGAAATATCCCAATCCTGACCAAAGTGTTTTAAACAAAAGTCAAAAGCATCACTAGGAGTCATAAGATCTTGATCAACTATTTCATCAATTAAATTGATTCACATCGGTTGATCAAAATCATCAAATTATTTTCCAACATGAAAAATATTTAAGTCTATGGTCATATTCCCAAATGTTAGTTTCATTAATCCATTCCTGCAATTAATCAAGGCATTAGAAGTGGCTAGAAAAGGTCTTCCTAAAATGATAGGAATTTGGTTCTTAGGGTTCTTGACCGGTTCAGTTTCTAAGATCACGAAATCAACAGGAAAGACAAAGTCACCTACTTTAATTAACACATCTTCAACAACTCCCTTAGGAATTTTGATAGAACGATCCGCTAATTGAAGTGTAACATTTGTCTTTTGAAGTTCTCATAAGCCTAGGGCTTGATAGACAGAAAATGGAAGAAGGTTCACGCTAGCTCCTAAGTCAAGCAAAGCTTTATCGATGAAGGTATCGCCTAAGACACACGAAATAGTAGGACAACCGGGGTCCTTATATTTTACATGAATTTGATTTAAAAGGATCTAACTAACGTGTGATGTCAAAAAGGCTTTCCTCGGGACATGATTGGTGCGCTTATGAGTACACAACTCCTTTAGACATTTCGCATAAGAAGGAATTTGTTGGATGGCATCTAAGAGAGGAATGTTTATCTTGACTTGCTTAAAGACTTCCAAAATCTTGTCTAATTGGTNTTCTTCGGGACATGATTGGTGCGCTTATGAGTACACAACTCCTTTAGACACTTAGCATAAGAAGGAATTTGTTGGATGGCATCTAAGAGAGGAATGTTTATCTTGACTTGCTTAAAGACTTCCAAAATCTTATCTAATTGTTTGTTTGCTTAGATGAAATGAGTCTTTGGGGATAAGGGGCTTTGGGTTTATAGACTCTTTCACCCGGTTCTTCAGAAGAAGGTTTATTGATCGGTTCACTTGTGGATCCTTGACTTTTTGAATTCTCGAATTTTTCTCCACTTGGACCCGAAAAATGATGACTTGGTTCAGAAGTCGATTCCTCATCCTCACGAAACTTATCACCCAATTGGTTATTAACTTTCTTGCCAGACCTTAAGGAAATAACTGCATTCACATTGTCATGAGGTCTTTGGTTCATGGGAAACTTAGGATTCACCTCGGGTTGACTAGGAAACCGGTTCTTCTCCCGCTCACAAATCGTGCTAGCTAACTGACTCATCTGAACCTCTAACTTAGAGATGGCTTGAGAATTGGAATTTAAGATTTGCCTATCTTGGGTCATGNGAAATAACTGCATTCACATTGTCATGAGGTCTTTGGTTCATGGGAAACTTAGGATTCACCTCGGGTTGACTAGGAAACCGGTTCTCCTCCCGCTCACAAATCGTGTTAGCTAACTGACTCATCTGAACCTCTAACTTAGAGATGGCTTGAGAATTAGAATTTAAGATTTGCCTATCTTGGGTCATGGTTTGCATGAAAGTTTGATGGGACTGAGTTAAATTTGTTTGTGATTTCAACAATGCCTCGATACTCTTCTCTAAGGAACTAAGTCTCTTATCCGAATCATTAACCGGGTAGGTTCAAAGGTGTTTGAGTTGAGTTTGGATAAGGACCAAGACTTTGATTGGGGTAAGGGCTAGAATTGGGCTTTTGAAAGTTGGATTGAGATGGTTGATAGTTTTGACCTTGGTTCCATGAAAAGTTCGAGTGATTTCTCCACCCAGGGTTGTAAGTTTATGAAAACGGGTCATTTCTAAGTTTTGGTTGGAACATAGCATTCACTTGCTCCAACTCTTGAAAATTTTGAAGTGCTTGATTCGGAGAATTATAGTTCGCACACATAGACATTTGTGAGGAAGATCCGATGGTTTCTAAAGCTTCGAGTCGCTTAGTAAGGGTAGCTAACTTGGCCTCGGTGGCAATCGAATTATTAACTACATGCAAACCCCTAGAAGACGAACTCGGTGACTCATTAGACTTAACAGGCTCCCTAGTGGACTCCCACAACATTATCTTTTCTGCTAGTTCCTCAAAAAATTCTCAACCCTGATCCTCATCTTTTTCCATGAATTTACCTTGACACATAGACTCTAACAAGGCAGTAGTCGGACTATCTAAGGCTTCGTAAATAATCTTACAAAGTCTCCATTTCTCTATTCCGTGGCGGGGACATTGAGACATAAGATTTTTAAAACGATCAAAATATTTCCAAAACGACTCATTTTCTTTTTAATGAAATTGGTTTATCTCATTTGTGATTTTTGTGGACTTGTGATTTGGAAAATATTTTTTAAGAAAAATTACCACAAATCCCTCTCACGTTGAAATAGAGTTGACCGGTAGACTATACAACCATTTTTTAGCATTTTCTTTTAAAGTGAAGTTGATTAGTCTAAGCCTAATGGAGTCCTCAGTTAATTGTTGGAGTTTTTGTAAGGCACAAACCTCCTCAAATTCATGAATAAAAAGATATGGATCCCCACCCTCACTCTTGATCAACTTTGGTAACATGCTAATGTGGTGAGACTTAATCTCGAAATTATTATCATTAACCAGTGGTAAGGTAATACACGAGGGTTGGGCAGAACGGGCGGGGTAACAGCGGTTTCTAAGATAAACAGCCATGTTTACTACGGTTTCACTAACTTCTACGGGTTCAGAATCTGAAGAAGAAGAAGAAGACAACTCAATCGGTCTTACTAATCTAGATGATTCGTTCCTAGCCCAAGCAGTTCGCATAAACACGTAGCAAATAAGTGCAAGAATTTAAACACTCAAAAGAAAATGTGGAAAATTGAAAGAAAGAAGGAAAAAAATTCTAAATCTAGGGTTCCCTAAAATTAACTAGACCTTGCTCCTTACAACAAGATAATACTAAAACTCATAAAACTAAAAGTATTCGTCCTGATTGGCCAGGTCGGTGCAAGCATTGCCAAGAGGCTAAACACCTTCCTAAGACACCAATCCAAATGGCCAGGTAAGCTTTCGCTAGCCTAGACACCAACGAATGAATACTTCAAGAGTAAAACTAAGAAGTAAAGTAGAGAGATAAAGTAAACTAGATCTAGAATATTAGTCTAAAAGGGCTCCTTTCATTTTCCAAGTATACAAATTGTGGTACTTAGGAAGATATCATAGCCATAAATTTAAAGAAGATAAGATAGAGACTAACATAAAAGAAACTAAGACTTATAAAAGATGAAGATGAAGACTAGTATAAAAGAAAATAAAGACTTGCATTAATATGAAAAGTGTTTACAATATTTGAGAGAGCTAAAAACTAGATCTAGAAAATTAAAAGAGTGGCTACTACTAAAACTAGGATAAAACTAAAGATGAGAATACAATGGGAAAATGGGAGTATTTATAGGACAAAATTAGGGTATTGGGTAAATCATAACCCTTCATCTCTATCCATCCACTTGTCCTTTGTTTTGGCTCCCAGTATAGCTTGATGGCTTGATGGTTTGGCTCAAACTTTACTTCTTTTCTTTTCTTGCTCTTTTCTCTCATTTTCTTCCTTTTTTTCTTCTTTTCTTCTTATTTAATCAAATATCTACAAAATTATGAAAATGCATCAAATTAATTAATTAAAAATACTAAGGCAAATAATAAATAGATATAAAAATATGCACTAATCAATTTTTATAAAAAATTGATCTTGATTCTAATTTATAGAGTTAACGTGATATAGTTACGTAAGATTAATCTGATATCCATTATTCTCTATGGAGAAATATAAAAAACTTCAAAGTTTCATAAATATGTTCTAAAAATTAAATTATTAAGTTGTTATTGATCACATGAAATGGACTCCTATTTAACTCGATCACATAACCACAACTCGTGTCAAATGATTACGACAAACGTAGCTTTTCTAAACATGTCTTGGATAGTCCAGGAATTTATAGAGTTTGTTATACACAATTAGATTATCTAACTTCAGGAACTTTATTGATCACGTGATAGCATATTTGTAGTTAGTGACATCGTTATATGTATTTAACCGACGCTATATTAGGATTGTTGGGTGATATCATACCATATCCATGAGGCAAAAGAAAATATAGTTGTATATTTCATTAATATGAGGTCTCTCGGGTTTGATCAAATACAAGTTCGTGCGAGTTCGGTCTAAAAAGTTTATATTGTACAGTCTTCATGTTGGTTTCTCATTTTATTTACACTTGTGGAGATTTTTGTAGGATTGAGAATGACAAAGTGGAAAACTATTCCATCACCCAGAGTTTCAATAAACAAGAGAACTGGACAAAAGCTCTCAAGTACACCCTTTGCAACTTAAAGTGGGCTCTTCACGTGCTGAGGTTCCTCATACAAGTTCTATGTATAGAAGTCGCACTTCTAATTCCAAGGCTGAATTACAGAGCTCGTCAAATTCATAGGTGAAAAATGTATAATGAGAACAACATACCAAATTGTATATATAAATCTAACAGACAAGTATTGTTAGTACTTTTTGTCTCCCAGTTTACTGTTTTGGGTTCTACATGTACAAAATTTAAAAACTTGTTTTGTAATCTCTTACCGACTTTCTTGTTACCGCAGAAAAAATATGTACAACTATATTCTTTCTTCGGCACTAAAATCAGGTTCAAATGGCATCTGAATCAGTAATGTTGGCACATTGTATGCCAAATTCGCACTAGGAACACGATTGAGCTTTGCGGCTCGAAGTGCATTGGCAGCAAACCTCGATGCCTAGGTGGTAGCGCCAAAGCTTGGTGTTGTTTCACTCTCTCTTGCCAATGCACTTTGAAGTCTCTCTTCATTCTCACGTAAAGACTTCTCAAACTTCCTCCTACAATGACGCCGCCATACTGCTTGTATATAACAGGCTGCCCATGTTCTCCACTGCTGTGAATGGTACCTGTAAATTATGTAAAGTAGTTCAGATTGAGGCTAGCTTCAAATTAAAATCTATTTCTAAGAGACTAACTTCAAGAACTAAGAAGTTAAAAAATAGTGCGTTGGAAGCATGAGAGAGTTCTAGCAATTACCTGAAAGTGTGCTGAATCTGGCTGCTGTGAAGGCGTTGAATCTGGGAGGCAACAAACTCGACGTCTTCAGCCATTAGGGAAAGAGCTTCAACATCTGACACTGTTTGCACAGTTCTAGTTGAGCATGGAAGACTAGATGAATGTCTTGGGTCCAGTGCCCACGTAAGAAGTTCCTCTCCACAGAAATCACCAGCTTTCAGATAAACAGAGTTAAAGAAGCCTGTTCTTCCACCATTGGTGGTCATTGTCAAAATTTTGCCACGCATGACAAAAAGCATTTCGTCAACTGGATCACCTTCACGGACTATACAGCTCTTCTCCGTGTAAAGAACTGGCTTGAGTCGATCACACATAGCATCCAACAATTGTTCATCCATACTTTTAAACATTGGCACCTACAGGCAGCAATGGAGCCGGGATTGAGGGTCAGCGGGAGCCAAGATACAAGCTCAGTAAAATAATCGGTAACTTACTTTAATTTAAATATCTAGTTCATATCTACATATCCATATACTCCGATATTTATTCAACTATATATTCCAATGTTGCAGCAAGTTAAAGCATTTACATAGAAAGCTGTTATAACTCTTGCAACAATCAGCATACAATTACCCCGGGCTAGGCTTCATGGGTTGAAATATAATATCTAAACTAAACTGGTCTCTAAAAAAAATCTAAAAATCAGGGTACACGATGGCCTATGCCCAATTGCTCAGTACTGAATGGCTACTTCTCTGCCTAAAACTGTAGACTTGTAAACTGTAGGCTATAAAAATGTTTTGCATACAAAGAGACTATGCCTATAGAAACATAAATGTAGTAAAAGACATAAGATATGAAACAAACATAGAAACTTGATACATAATATTAGGAAGAAACCTAAAGTATGCAGCAATGTACTAACTGGTTACATCACACTTACTTTAGTCAGTAATACCAAGCAAAGATGGCGGTTTATGTCTCTCCTCACATCCTTAGGAAGGTCACGGATGAGAAATTCCTCATCAACTACTCTGGTTTCTTGCCATTTATAATTTAAATATTTAGTTCATATCTATATATTTGGATATTTATTCAACTATATATTACAAATGTCCAGCAAGTTTAAATTATTTACATAGAGAACTGTTATCACTCTTGCAGCAATCAGCATAAATTACCCCGGGGCCAGGCTTCATGGGTTGAAATATATTAACTAAACTAAACTGGTCAGTGGTCTCAACAAAAAAAATCTTAAAATCAGGGTATTCAGTGGCCTATGCCCAATTGCCCAGTACTTTCTCTGCCTAAAATTGTAGATTTGTAAACTGTAAGCTATAAAAATGTTTGCATACGAAGAGACTATGCCTATAGAAACATACATGTAGTAGAAGGCGTAACATATGCAACAAATGCATCAACTTGATACATAAAAGGAGGAAGAGACTTAAAGTATGCAGCAATGTACTAACTGGTTACATTGCACTTACTCTAGTCAGTAATACCAAGCCACGATGGCGGTTTATGTCCCTTCTCACATCCTTAGGAAGGTCACGGATGAGAAATTCCTCATCAACTCCTCTGGTTTCTTTCCATTTGTACTGTTCATAACGCTTGATTCGCTCCCTTAGACCCTCTGGGAGCATACGATTTGACATCCATAACTCTGCATCTCTCCTTTTTACCCTCATCTCCTCTTCTCTGATGGTGATAGACATCATAGACTGCAGATATTTCTACAACAGCCAGAAAACAAATTAAGTACATAATAATCCATAAGCCTGGAAAGATTACCAACCTTTATTGATGATGACGAGGATTACTTTGGAGTAACAAGTACAGAGAATAATGAACAGTAGTATTTTATTGTTTATGTAGTAATAATAAGTATTATAGTACAAGAGCATGATGAAATATGGAGATAAGTAAAAGAAATATCTGAACTGAGGATAGGTATATAATCACATCCTCTGTGCAGGCAGATTATATGGCATAATTAGCATTAGTGCAACTAAATTTATAGTCCACTCAAGACCTTATAAATTATGTAATCTATCTTAACATCTAAGACATTCAGAGAGAATTAACCAAAACCACAATCAGATGATATGGTAGTACATACCTGCATGTTGCCTATGAGCAAGGAAAATAGCACTAATCCGACGACTGAAATGGCGATGGCAAAGAGAATCTCCCCAACAAAAGTACTTGTTTTAAGGTTTTGACCAAGTGAACTGAGGAATGAGTATGAGTGAAATCTGTATTAGGCCAAGTTTTATTTGACAAATGTACACTATTAATCAAGACCACCAAAATTTCCAAACTTGCCTTGTGAATATTTGGAAATCAACAAGAAATTAAGAAGGAACTATTGACCTCTCAAATTAGTTATGACTTATGAATCGAATGACTTTTAAGACCAACTACCATTACATTATCTTGAAATTGTTAACATTGTTCATTACTGGATTGACGTATTACATGCTTAACCTTAAATTGTTAACTTCTCATATTGTTAAATCAAAAGAACTAGTATGTTTAAAAAATTTCTTGACATTAGAGCATCTCCAAGAGATTCTTTAAACAAGCTCCTAAATCAAAATATAAAGATCATAACAAAAAATAGAGTTCCAAGAGACTCTCAGTGGCTCTTAAAAACTTTAGGAGCCTCTTCTCTCTCCTCTGATTTAGGAGCCACTACACTACATGACTCCTAACTTTTTTATCAATAAAATATTCATTCCTTCCAAGCATCCATTACTTTTCCCTCTCTTTTATTACACTTTCCCTCTCTTTTTGTCATAGGGGAGTCCATATATGAATAAAAAATAAAATAGAGAGGAAATATAAATAGCATTGTTGAAGTTGACACTCTTAATAATGTACTAACTTACTAGGAGTTTAATTGTTTATATTATATTTAAAAGCGAACTAGGAGACTCTTGGATATGCATATGAGCATATCATTTGTACTTGGAAATTTTTATTCGACAGACCTGCAGTTTGTAACTTTCTTGTGAAGAATATTGGTCATTGGTCAAAGGTCTAACTGATCATCCCTGAACCGATCATGTTGCGCAGTTTAACATAGACAATAAGCTTTAGCAAGTGCTAAATACATATGGCATCTACTAGCATTCGATTGGAAAGGAAAAAATATATTGCAGGACTAAGCACCAACCTTAAACTCCGCAAACCCCACCAGAAGCAATAGAGAAATTTACGTGGAAAATTTTCCGTTTCCACCACATTGGACTTTAGAGCATCAAGAAATATGCCAAAATCAAAATCTGTTGGTTTTTTAATATATTCTGGTTCAAGAAGAGGGCAAGAACCACTTAGGATTGAATTGTGTTCGCCAACACCCTTTCTACAATTTAAGTAGTCAATTTTACAGTCACCCTTGCATGCATCACGCCAACATGTGTCTTTCCTCTCAATTGAGATCAAGTACCAAAAGGCTCCAACAATCTGAAAAATCAGATGCATTTGTATAGTCATATACCATAAATTTAGTCTCTTAAAAAAAAGGTAAGTTGAAATGCTCCTTGATTTGATTTGCCACCAGTTAAGTTCGTGAAAGTGCTAATACAAGAGCTTGCGGTCATGAGCTTTTATTTTGTAATACATTTAGTTTCTGTGAGGAAGACAAGTTCTACCTTCTGTAGATCTAGTTTTTAGCCTTTCAAACCTATTGTACGACTCGATAGTTCCCTCATTAGTTTTTAGACACAAAAAGAAAGTATTCAATTAGCAAACTTACATGACTAGCAAGCATAAAGAGAAATAGATTGATTGCAGCTCCAGCCCATGCTGTTTTAGCAAATAATCCAGAAGACCTCGTCACTTCATTAAACAGTGGATATATACGGAAAAATCTTGGAATGTATTGGCAGAAGATAACAAAATTCAACATGTCTTTTGTAGTCAGTGCAACTGGTCCCTCCATTTTTGGAATGATAACGGCCACCTGGAGAGATAGAATGATGTGGAAGGATGTCACAACATGCATTTATGCGGAAACAATAGCCAATATTTTGTTCTTTAAATTTTGGTAGTTTTTTTTTCATTTATGATAAACGGGATATATGGACTCAGAATACACATATATAGACCTCAATTGAAAGGAGATCAATCTAAATCTGTTATGCCATATCTCTTAAGCCTTATTGAGAACCTGCTTCTACTGTTGAATATATTTGAAATTACTAGAGGTAGGACGACTGTTTTACTGTTTTAAATTATGCATAAGGAGTAAGGACTCGTTCTCAACAAATGCAGTTAGACAAATAAATGAACATACCTGAGGAAGAGGGAGGATTGCTAAAATGTCAACAATGAAGTAGGTGGACAAGTATCGTTTTGCTATAGCATAGTGATCGGTAGTGAGTTCACCCCTTCCAAATACTCGAGTAGAAGGGGCAATTAGTCCTGTACGAAACTGAAAGATAATGTGAAGTATGTAGAAGACGTCAGTGAAGGAACGGAGAATACAAGCTGTGATCGCTAATTTCTTATCTATATTAAGGCACCTCCTTTTCCCGTCGATGACAGGAATGTAAAAGAACAACGGATCCAAGGACACTGAAATCACACAAACCAATACAAATATCTTATTCCATCGCTGAAGAAACTGTCCCTGAGGGTCCATAAACCCTTTCCCAGAGGCTGATTCAATATCCATCGAGTCAAAAGTCAGCGAACGAAAATTTCGTGAAATTCTCATGGCCTCTAAAACTCTTCTCTAGTCCTCTTTGTACACTTGACTACAACGGAGCTGACAGCTTCTTTAAATCCTTTCAGCCCAGGTTTGCTCCTGATAACCAACAGATTTGTCTTAACTCGAATTCTCGAACCTGAATTCAGTTACATAGTTAGTACTTACTAGTTAGCTACTCTTCTTCCCTGCATAACGGACATATTATCGAAATCACCAACTACAGGGATACAAAGAAGAACATTCATTACATATATATAGATACACATCCTCGAGTATGATTATCAATAGGGGTTTTTTAGGAAATTTCTTGGAGATTGCAGCATTGTGAATTATTACTATGATAAAAAGTAGAGAAGACTCGCAACTACTTTTTGGTCAACGGAACGCCTTATCGCACATGCCATATGGTTCACAGACTCTAATAAGATATTAAAACAATATCGTTTTAACACTATTATATTTTAATGTAAAGTTAATTTTATCGGGAAACTAAAATAATGTCAAGATGATACTAAGTCTCCGTTTGGGAGTGTTGTTGAAAACTGTTGATTTGTGAGAAAAAGTGTTGGTGAAAAAAGTGTTGTCAGGAAAATCAGATAACTGTTTGGTAATTTTTTTGATTTATGCTTATTTTGAGATATAATATATAAAAATAATATTTTTGGGAAGGTTTGATGATAAAACTAATAGTTACTTCCTGCAAAAGCTGAAAGCGACTTTTTCCAAAAGCATGGGGTACATGTTTTTGCTAACAACAGTTTTTAGACCAAAAGTGCTTTTTCATACAGCAATTTTTAGAATTTATCAAACGTCTTTCTGATAGCTTTTCAACAAAAAACTACTGTAGCGGTATGTAACAGTAATACCAAACGGGGGCTAAATAATTGGTGGTGTCCTTCAAAATTTTAAGTATACCCTCCTACTTGTTAATAAAAACAAATTTATTCATTTTAAATCTTAAAACTCAATTTTTTTTATTTTAACTTTTATTAACTTATAATTTTTTTTATATTTTTCAAGTCTAATTTTTTATCGAATTCATAATTCCTTTTTTATCAAAAATTTATAATTTTTAGTTTTAGTTATTTTTTATAAATCATAATTATAGAATCGTATATTTAGGAATTGTTTTTGTAAATTTATATATTAATAAATAATTTATTAAAAAAATTATTTATATGTAAAAATAAGAATATTCTATTTTGTAACTAAAACACTCCTTATAGTATAGGATATAATGTAATTATCATTAGAGTTGATTTTGTAAATTATATAATTTTATATTAAAATATTATCAAAATAACACTATTTTAATATTTTCCATTTGGATATGGTCTCATAGCATATACACGACAGTTATTTTTAATAGAATATGCAATTTACGGAGCCGGCCCTAAACTTTTTTTCTTATTAGTCAGAAAAGATAAAAATATTTTAGGATAGCAAATAACGAGGCAGGGTAACCATCTCGGGTTTAAAAATATATGAGTCGCATTTTAAAAAAATAAATAATATATATATTAAATAATTTAAAATTTTATATAAAATGAAAGACATGATATTTTAGTAGAACAAGAGTTCTAAGATTTTAATATTTAAAATTTAGAATAGCAAAATTCAAATTATATTGAATATATTATATAATTCCATCCATCCTAATATACATGACACTTTTACAAATTTTATACATATCAAGAAGTTTCAAATCATTTTAACTTTTTCTATATCTACTCATATTTATTGTATTAACTTTTTATAGTATAAGAATGATATTGTTTTAGAAATAACTAATAAAAAGAGTTAATTTTGAAAAATTGTTGATAAACATATATTGAAATAAGAGAGAAATAACTAATTTGAGATAAATTTTTTTAAAAAGAATATATAAAATAGGATGAAGGGAGTATATTATATCTAGAAGTTAAGTAAGAAAACTATCAAATTATATTGATTGAATAATAGTATATTTACTTATCTGGGATTATATATATGTTAGGAGTAATTCAATACTAAACACAACAATGAAGCAGTTATATAAATAATTTAATAAGAACAGACAGATTAAGTCATTTAACAAAACAGAGTATGAAGGTAAAAACAATATATATATATATATATATATATATATATATATATATATATATATATAACTGTAAATACAAGAGAAAAGATAGAATATTTAGTTCTAACAGAAACTTTAAGCATATACTGATAGAACCAAAAGAACTGTTGAGTCGTCACACCTTGCAAGAAGTCTTGACTGTTCTTGAAGAGATTATTGTCCCACTACGCTGTGTTGGGTTGCAGCAATATCACTTCCAGGATAAAACAGCATAGAGTACTTCGTCCACAGATACGTAGCATTCAACAGCGACCTGCACCTCAGTTCACCCAAAAAACCTTATGCAAAATCTGTATGAATGCGTGTGTAGGAGATACAGAGTATGGATGCTAGGGTTTTCTCATACTTGTGTCAAAATTCATCCCTTCTATCTCCAACGTTTTTATGTATATATAATACAATAAAACGTAACAACAGATAAAACATTAATTATAATATATATTCTGACTTAAAAAGCATTTAATAGAATATATATCAGAATCACTAACAGTCATCAGAGTTTAGCTAAATAACTCATCAGAGTTTACTGTCAAACTATGATTCAGTCTTCCATCAGAGTTTATTTTCAAACTCTGACCCAGCATTCCATCAGAGTTTACTGCTAAACTCTAATGAGGTGGTCCATCAGAGTTTATAAACTCGGACTCAACCTCTTCCATCAGAGCTTATCAATGAGGTAGTCCATCAGAGTTTACTGATAAACTCTGACCCAGCTCAAGTCACAGTATACACTGACAGTAACTTTGTAAACACTGACAGTAACTTTGTATACTCTGACAATGACTTTATAAACACTGACAGTAACTTTACATTATCTGATAGTGACTTTATAAACACTGACAGTAACTAGTATACTCTGATAGTAACTTTATAAACACTGACAGTAATTTTGCATTATTTGGCGGTGACTTTATAAACACTGACAGTAACTAGTATACTCTGACAGTAAATTTGATTCAATATTCATATTAAAACAATATTTAAAGTCATAATTAAATTAATTAATCAAGTGAAAATAACTCATTTCAAGCTAGCAACTTCTACTCAATTTATTTATGTATTACACTAAGAAAATGTCTTAGATCCATACCATGAAAGTTTAAGTCCTCATAGCAAGGAACAACTTCCAATAGTTAGTTTTCGGAAATTACATCAAGAACATATATATAAAATATGTCTTAAACTTTCCATTTTCTAACAATCCCCCACAAATCCATACAGAAATGCATATCAGGTTCTACTCATGACTTGCTTTTCAGAGTTGGTACCGGTCAAGGTTTGAACCATCCTAAGTCTTCTAATTTGATGGCTACCGGATATAGATGAAATGTTTCACCTTGAATATTTATCCATTTTTCTGTAACCACATTCCATAGACGACGACAAGTCAAATTCTATGATGACGATCTACAACTTTGAAACGTTAATGGTCATGTCTCGATTTTGTTCGTTGAATGCTTCGAGGAATAACCATATCCTCTAATTGCGACCTCACAATAACATTCGCTTACATGGGCATCTCCAAAGATGTACTACCAATATCTCGTCTCACGACTTGACCCCATTCAGAGTTCTTAAAACTCTTACTAACTAGTAGTTACAGTACCTCTTGAGGTTTACAGGGGAAAGACTTAGATACGTGAGTATCTAGATATATGTAATAGAGGACTAATGAATCATCCTTACAACTTGTTATTACCACATTGAATACACTTTGAGGGATCTCCTCTCAAGTGTATTGGTTTCCCGCTGTTAATGACTCAAACTGGATTGTCAGTCTCATCCTCAACCTCGACTTAAGGACAACAGCATGCGCAAGTCCCTTAATCAAAAGATCAGCCAGGTTGTCTTGAGTTCCAATAAACTCAATAGCAATGATCCTGTCAGATACCAAACCCCTTATAGACTTTAGTCTAACTTGAGCGTGTCCCTTTGTTTTCACATTATACTTCTTACTGTTTATCTTGTCGATATTTGTACGACTATCACAATGAACAACAAGAGCCAGAAGTGGTTGGCTTACTACAGGAATCACAGACATAAGTCCATGCAACCATTTAGCCTCCGTCTCCGTGGCATCTAATGCACACAACTCAGCCTCAAAAGTAGACCAAGTTACAATAGTCTGTCTAGCAGACTTCCAGGATATAGTTCCACCCGCAAGGGTAAACACATATTCAGTCACTTCATAGGAACCAGATTTCTTAGCTATTCAACTTGCATCACTATATCCCTCAACCACTCCAGAAAACCTCATGTAATGCAAACCAAGGTAGATGGTTCCTTTTAGATATATAAGCACTCTATCAAGAGCATATCAATGAGTCTTGTTTGGACAGCTTGTATATCTAGCTAATTTAGACACTGAATATGAAATATCTGGTCTAGTACCATTAGCAAGATATTGCAAACTCCCAATAATCTGAGAATATCTTAACTGAGACACAGGAACTCCTGATTTATTCTTGACAATAACAACTTTTGAATCATATGGCGTGCTTGCGATTCTACAATTTGAATAACTATACTTCTCAAGTATAGATTTCTCTATATAATGAGATTGTGACAACGTTATTCCATCAGCTGACTGAGTCAGCTTGATACCAAGAATCACATTAGCCGCACTCATATCCTTCATTTCAAAGTGCCTTTTCAAGAACCTTTTTGTCTCGTTAATAATCTCAATATTGGTTCCAAACAATAGTATGTCATCCACGTACAGGCAACCCAGAATTAATAAGCATACTGTTAATCATATCTTTAAAAGTTCTGTTCTTTCGTTCTGCCACCCCATTAGACTCAGGAGTGTATGGTGGAGTCAACTCATGAACTATACCATTGCTTTTGCAAAATCCATTAAATGACATACATATAAACTCTCCACCTCTATCAGATCTCAAACGTTTAAGCACTTTACTAGTTTGTGTTTCAGCTTCATTTTTATACATAATGAATTTATCAAGTGCTTCATCTTTATGTTTACTCAAATAAACATGGCAATATCTACTACAATCGTCTATAAAGGTAATGAAATATCTTTTATTATCCTTAGTCAAAACACCACTGAATTCACATATGTTTGTGTGAACTAACTCTAAAACTTCTGAATTCCTAACAATATTATGAAAGGGTTTCCTAGTTAATTTAGCAGTCACACATACTTGACATTTAGATTTTTTTTTCAATGGCATGCTTTGGAATCAACTCTAAATTTATCATATTCTTTAGAGTACCAAAATTTAGATGACCAAGACGTGAGTGTCATAAATCGGATGATTCAACACAATTTACAGAAGGAACAACATTATCATTAATAAAACTGCCCAAAACAGGCTCCACATTTATTAAAAATAAACCATCAGACAAGTAACATTTGCTAAAAAATACACCAGTATGTGTAATCACTACTTTATTACACTTCAAAGAAAGTTTAAAACCATTTCTAACTAAACAACTTCCACTTATTATGTTTCTACGAATGTCAGGAACATGANCACTACTTTATTACACTTCAAAGAAAGTTTAAAACCATTTCTAACTAAACAACTTCCACTTATTATGTTTCTACGAATGTCAGGAACATGATGCACTCTAGTAAGGGATAGAACACACCCAGAAGCAAATTTCAGGTCCACATTTCCTACTCTAATTACTTGAGCAGCACTAGCATTCATCATCGTCACTGTCATTCCTTGAATCTGTTGATAAGATACAAACATAGTAATATCAGTACAAATATGTACATTAGCTCCAGTATCAATCAACCATTCATTTGATAGATAAGTGGAAAATAGTATAGGGTTGTAGGTAACATACCCGTCATCGGTTTTAGAAGCAATAGTCTCACCAACAACCATGTTAACCACAGGCCTACCAGTGGTTCCAAGCACAGTATTAGTTTGTGCTACCACATTAGGTTTCTTCGCTTTCTTATCAGGACAATCCTTACTCCAGTGACCATCCTGTCTACAAGACCAACATGGTTTGTTTGCCTTTGGTTTCTTAGCCTTGTTCTTGTCAGTTTTAGGCTTGTTATTCTCTTTCTTACTGACAGCCTTTCTTTTCTGTCCAACAGCCACTACGTTCACCTTCGAACTCCCATGTTTAGCAGGTATCACATGTCCCTGTTTGGACTTGTGTTGTTCCTGCACAGAAATGTCCAACATCAGGTTAATCCACGTGATCTCTCATTTCTGTCTTTTTAGGGAGAGAGCAAACTCTTCCCAAGACTTTGAGAGCTTTTTAATCACTGACATAACCTGAAACTTCTCATGAAGGTCCATTCCAGACTCCTTCAAAGCATGTACCAACATCTCAAACTCATGTACTTGCTCTATCATGGATTTAGTATCCACCAGTTTGAAATCAAGGAACCGAGTCACAGAATACTTTTCCAGACCTTGTGAGTCAGTATTATGTGTCTGATCCAGCTTCTCTCATAAGGGCTTAGCAGTGTAAGAATCCGATGAATAAACATCGAACAGAGTGTTCGTTAAAGCTGTCAAAATGGCAGCCCTTGCCACTCCATCCTTTTCAGCTCACAAGGCATAAACCTTAACAAAGTCAGTCTACTCTTGATTCACAACAGGAGGATCATACTGCACCACCGGCCATAGACCCTTAATTGTTAACCACAACTTCATCTTTTTCTGCCAACAAGAAAAGCCAGCTCCACCGCTGAACTTATCAGGCATACCAGACAGATCAATAGGTTGTGGGAAACGGTATGTAGCTCAATCAATGGCAGTAGCAGTAACCCCAGACCCAGAACTAGTACCACCAACAACAGGAGTTTCAGTTTTGTTAACCATCTTGTTAATTAACAATATATAACACAGATAATCTCTTCAAGATTGTTGGAAGTAATTCAATATTAAATACAACAATGGGACAGTTATGTAATTGATATAACCAGAACAGGTAGATTAAGTCAATTAACAAAACAGAGCACGAGGTATAAATAAGATATAGATATCAATAACTGTAAAGACAAGAGAAAAAATAGAATACTTAGCTCTCACAGAATCTTTAAGCATACACTGATAGAACCAAAAGAACTGCTGAGTCGCCAAACATTGCAAGAAGTATTGACTGTTCTTGAAGTGATTATTGTCCCACTACGTTGTGTTGGGTTGCAGCAATATCACTTTTAGGATAAAATAGCACAGAGTACTTCGTCCACAGATACGTAGCACTCAACAGCGACTTGCACCTCAGTTCGCCCAAAAAACCTTATGCAAAATCTGTATGAATACGTGTGTAGGAGATACAGAGTATGACTGCTAGGGTTTTCTCAGACTTGTGTCAAAATTCATCCCTTCTATCTCCAACGTTTTTATGTATATATAATACAATAAAACGTAACAGTAGATAAAACATTAATTAAAATAATTATTTGACTTAAAAAGCATTTAATAGAATATATATCAGAATCAGTAATAGTCATCAGAGTTTAGCTAAATAGCCCATCAGAGTTTACTGTCAAACTATGATTCAGCCTTCCATCAGATTTTACTGTCAAACTCTGACCCAGCATTCCATCAGAGTTTACTGTTAAAATCCGATGAGGTGGTCCATCAGAATTTATAAACTCTAGCCCAACCTCTTCCATCAGAGTTTATCAATGAGCTAGTCCATCAGAGTTTACTGATAAACTCTGACCCAGCTCAAGTCACAGTATACACTGACAGTAACTTTGTAAACACTGACAGTAATTTTGTAAACACTGACAATAATTTTGTATACTCTGACAGTGACTTTATAAACACTGGCAGTAACTTTGCATTATCTGACAGTGACTTTATAAACACTGACAATAACTAGTATACTCTGACAGTAACTTTATAAACACTGACAATAACTTTGCATTATCTGACAGTGATTTTATAAACACTGACAATAACTAGTATACTCTGACAGTAACTTTGATTCAATATTCATATTAAAATAATATTTAAAGTCATAATTAAATTAATTAATCAAGTGAAAACAACTCATTTCAAGCTAGCAACTTCTACTCAATTTATTTATGGATTATACTAAGAAAATGTGTTAGATCCATACCATGAAAGTTTAAATCCTCACAGCAAAGAACAACTTCTAACATTTAGTTTCTGAAAATTACATCAAGAACATATATATATAATATGTCTTAAACTTTTCATTTTCTAACTATATATATATACACACACACACACACACACACATTATCTTTAAATATTGTAAAAGTTTAATTATTGATTGATTGAATAAATAAATATTTAAGATTTTTTTTCTTATTTTTCCGGTGAATTTAAGAACTCTTCTTTATGGATTTAAGGAATACATTCTAGATTTAGGATCTGCTTCTGTTCTGCGTCAGTTTTATTTTATGGATTTAAATATTTTTCTATTATTTTTAATTGTTCCTCGTACAGGCCCAACATGTGACATATAAATCGGACTAACGAAACGGTAAACCCACACTGGTGGCCCTTCAAACTAGAGTGTGGGTAAAATTCCCCACGTCTTCAGGAATCGAACCAACTCAACTACATGCCCGGAGACCCTCATACATGAATTATCAAGAACAAATGACACTTATTATTTTGTAATGTATCAATATATTAAATAACAAAATAAAAATAGAGGAGTCTTTTCAAGAATTATTGAAAGTGAATGATATTTTTGGGACGAGAATCTTTAATGAATTGTTAAAGGTATCGAAATTTTTTGATCATATTGATGTAAGGGGTTAAACTTTATATTAACTGTTATCAGAGGCGAACCTTAGCTGGTAAGGTAAGCATCATCTGGATGGTCTCATACTTTTAAAGATAAATACTATTTCATTTTTACACATTAAATTACTATTTAACACTCTAGTCTGGATAATTCTTGCAATTTAGTCCCGTTTCTACTTAAGTTCCGTTTGGATTGTTATTTAAAATTACTATGATGTGAGAAAAAATGATGGTATAAAAATTCCTATCAAAAAAATTTGACAACTGTTTGGTAGATTTTATTTATTTATACATATTTTGAGATATAATATAAAAATAATTTTTTTGGAGAGGTTTGATATTGACACTTACAGTTATTTTCTACAAAAGTTGAAAAGCAGTTTTTTTTTTTTAAGTATGAGGGGCATGCTTTCTCTAACAGGAGCATTAAGACTAAAAGTATTTTTCCGGACAACAATTTTTGAATTTTACTAAACACATTTTTCCCTATTTTTCGCAAAACAATGTTACTATACAGCGGACCCTTAATCTGTACATTTTATAACATCCTAATTTTTTTTCTTAGTTTTTTAAATTATAACATCCTTTATGAACATTTTTCTATAAGGGTGGTTTTTATCAAAGTTATTATAATAAGTTAACTTGTTACTTACTTATATGTTCAATATTTTTTCATAAAACTTTTTTATATATATAATTAGTTTAAAATTATATAGTGACTATTGCCATTTAAAAAATTAGGATGAAAATTACAATAAATAATTTTTATAATATTTATAGTTGAATTTTATAAAAACAAATTAGTATACTAATCAGGTGATATGTGTAATTTATTTATTAATATAAATTTTTCCTATAAATTTTTGAATTTGATGCTTTTATATTATAAACAAGAGTAATTAGAATTTTGCACCGCTTATCTTTGATTGTTTTTTCAATTTGATCTCAAACTATGTTTGGCATATTGCACTTCAAACTCGCTTCAGTTTACACTTTTTCTACCAAATTAACATGGGTAAAATAAAAAATAATTTATTCAAGTATGTTTTATGACAAAATGCATTGTATAATTTTAAATTTTTAACAAAGTGCATCTTAACTAAATATTTCATTTTTTTAAAACAAACGTTAATATTTTAAAATAACTATTAGTAAGTTACATTAGTTAATATATTTTATAGTGATACTTGCTAAAAGATATATATTCTCTCTGTCTCAAATTATTTGTCCATTTTAAATTTTGCACATATTTTAAGGTGTATTGAACATATAATTCAGTTAATTACTTTTAATTTTTTTGGTTAAATCTTTATTTATACACCTTAAAAATTTAAATATTAAATCTTTATTTATACTAGCCAAAATTATGTACAAAAAAATATTTCCCATCTCCCAAATGTACCATTTTTAATGAGTTAAGTATAAAAGTTAAATATAAAGAGAAAATGAATGATACACAATATTGTATGCATATTTTTTTGTTAGAGAAACACTAAGTCGGGGTCGGGGTCCGGGTCAGGGTGGGGGAGATCCAAATTATAAAATTTTCTTTTATCAATCAATAGTTTTTATCCATGGACTGGTATTTCTTTCATCAATTGATGGGTCTTCTTTATCTGTGATATTCTTCTTTCTTCATCATATCCATTGGGCTTTTATTATCCGTTCGGTGATTTTAAAATCTCACAAAACAGGATGTGATACGATGAGATAGAACGGATTTTTTTGTTTTGTTCTCAAATCTCTAGATTTATGAAGTCTCGTTTCTGTAGTGGGTTAATTCGTTTTTATTTGGGGATAAACATTAATCATAAAGTCCGAGAAACAACCCATGAAGCACTTGATCATATCGCGATCAACTTTGAGAGAATTCTTGATTCAGTTCTCCACCTTACCGACAGATCATCCATCACTTTATATTTTTCATGTCTTCAAAAAATTACAATTATCGGTTTATTTTTACACATCAATTGATGACCAATGAGTTAACATCAGTCGACTCAATATTAAATGCATCCATCCATCTATCTAGGTATCTAACATTGCTTTGGAAGTCTGTAAATTTATAAACTGCCTAGTTTCTTATTCTTTTGCAAGTCATCAACGTAAGTATTATGTATATTATCGAACTTGCTTGCCACAAGCTTGAAAGTAGTACCTCGCTAAAAACACCATACATTATAAAAAATTGATGATCTTACACCAATCAAATTTATAATTAAATAATTAACAATGGCTTACTAGTTCATGTGAAGGCATTTGCCTACCCTAGACTATGTTGTTCTTTGATGCCGTATTGGGGGAAAATGTTCAAGATTCGATATCAATGATAACCTTATGGTCAAAAGAAGCTCATTGTTCATCCTGCTTGCCTTCAAAAACCAATTCAAATATTTGGCTGTAATCGTCTACAAAATGCGCCTCCAGGCCTTCCTTGACATTTGAAGCAAGCTCGTCAAAATCTCGTCTATTTGCTGCAGGAAATATGAGGGTCTTCACTTGACTTCGTCGTGCTGCTATTGTCTTCTCCTTCACCTTTACACAAAAAAGTTGCTTAAGTTTATAGGCTAACAACCAAATCCACAAAAAAAGAACATATATACAATACATTATCACAAACAGATAGATCATAATAATTAATGCTGAAAGAAAAGTCTTAAAAATATAATAAATTGTTCATATATCATACCCCGCCAATTGGAAGAATCCTCCCCGTTAGTGTCACTTCACCAGTCATTGCTATATCCTTCTTCACTGGCTTGTTCATGGCAAGAGAAAGCAATGATGTGATCATGGTGCAACCAGCACTAGGACCATCTTTAGGGGTTGCACCTGCAGGAACATGGAGATGAAGCTTGGTATTTGCGAAGAAGGAACTGTCGGGTTCTATTGCGGCTAATCTTGCTCTGGCAACTGTGTGAGCAATCTGGGCACTTTCCTTCATCACATCTCCTAGTTGTCCAGTAAGTTGGAGGGACCCTTTTCCCTCACCTTTCTCAACATGAGTTGTTTCAATATACAATGTGGAGCCTCCCATTGACGTCCAAGCAAGACCCATCACAACTCCAACTGGTGTATTCTCATATATGCGCTCTGCATGAAAAACAGGTTTTCCAACAAAGTCTGATAAATTCGATTCATCAACCAGCACTTTCTCCACAGGCTTTGTTTCTTCACCTTCTGGTTCCAGTTTTGTTTCATCATGGTCCTGCCAAGACAATAACTAGTAAATCGATTTTTTTCACTGCTATAATCAAGAACAAATAAACACTTTAAAACATTATTATGTACTAAACTATAGCGAACTTATGATTTTCAACTATGATATTATATTTAGGTTGTGTTAAGTGGGTTCCCAATTGTACTAATTACCACGAATAAATAATAATCACATAATCAAGTTAATGGCAATTGTCAGGTGTCAGACTAATGTTGTAAAACTTTAAAACACTTAATTCCCGGATAGAAAAGACTGATTATCTAAATACCTTCGAGTCGGAAANGCAGTGGATTAGGTATCATTTCGACAACATTTGCGGTGCAGACAAATAAGACCTTCGATAAGTCAATCGGAACATCAAGATAGTGATCAAGAAAATTGGCATTTTGTTCAGGATCAAGAAGCTCCAACATAGCACTAGCTGGGTCACCCGCATGGCCTCTTCCCAACTTGTCAATTTCATCAATCAAAACGAGAGGATTTGCTGTGCCCACACTTTTCAGACATTGCACCATTTTTCCTGGCATTGCACCAATGTAGGTTCGACGATGTCCCTTAATTTCAGCCACATCAGACAACCCTCCAACAGAAAATCGGTAAAATTTACGATTCAAGGCACGCGCAATTGAACGGCCAATGCTTGTCTTACCCACACCAGGAGGGCCAGAGAGACATATGATTTTCCCTGTCATAATTGAAAAAGAATTTGACTTGCAATCTAACGGTTCAACATAAATTCATTCATAACTCATAGACAGTATTGCTAGCTCACACCGCCTTCAAAAAACGCTAATAAAGACCGAAGCAACTCATTCTATCACAAATAAAAAACTTTAGTAAACCAACCTTGAGAACTTCCTCTTAGTTTTCCCACGGCTATAAATTCCAGTATCCTTTCCTTGACATCACTTAATCCATAATGGTCCTCGTCAAGAATCTTTTGTGCCCGTAATACATCAAAATTTTCATCACTGCATATAGATTGAAACAAAATGTTACCTTAGGAGAGTTTTGTACTGTGAGTAACAAAATATACAAACAAATATATTTTGTTGGATGATAATTTAGCTAAATATTTTAAACAAATAACTAATAACATTTGTCAAACCAACTTAATTCTACATGACTAATCGACATACCTACAAGAATATATATAATAGCTAAAATTACTCACGAGTCAATGTGCAAGTACCAAAATATACAAACAAGCTTTATTCCCAACCCCCAAAAATAAACATGTTTTTAAAAAAATTACTAAGACAGTCATAACCTTAAAACTAGAGACATAAAGTTCCTTCAAACCCTAGACATTAAGCTTTAAGCACAAATACACATCACAGCAATATAAAATTTCATTTAGTCTAGAAGCAGTAGGAAAAATTAAAAAAAAAACAAGAAGAAATTGTCTATACCTGTAATTACCCCAAGGCAAAGCAGTCAACCAATCAAGATAATTACGTGTTACATTAAATTCACTTGAACTAGCTTCAAGCAACTGTAGTTTAGTCAATTCTTCTTCAATGACTTGCAGAACATGAGGTGGACATTTCTCCTTATTTGGTTCAAGTCTTTCTCTAAACTTTGCTGAAGCATAGACAACAAGTCATCAGTAAAGAGAACACCACTTCAAGGCTAAAAAGATACAAAAGAAGTAAACTATGAATATATGCGCTAGTGCCAAGCCGACAAGAGCCAAGCTATGGTAGGAATCATGACAAAATACAATTACATGAGGTAATAGAACTTACAGCTAAAAAAGAATGCACTGGCTAACAATGATTCAGGCAACAAAAGGGGAACTACTACGTTGAATTTAAATATCTTCGTATGTCACTCTTTCTCTTAGCTTGTTCCTCAAAATTAGCAATTTGTCATCAGCAAGACATCTTAATACATGTGCTGGCAGGGTTGTCTCTCTAATCCCTTCTCATCCTCAATTTGTAGAATTTTAATTTATTCAACATGAGAACAGTCACTTCCACACATCGCACTTAAAAATGTTTAGCAAGTCACAATTTTAATAACATTTTCTTTTGAATTTGAATAGTGAAGCTCTGTACAGAGAGAATACTCCAATAGATATTTATGATGAAGAGTTAGAGAAGAAATTCATCGAAATTGTTCAAGGTTGGTTACAACCCAGAAACTTAAGAGAGGAGGTGCCCCAGTTTTGTCTTGGCAATTCAGCAATTGAAACTATGGAACTATGAAGGCTGTTACTGATTAGTAAGTTAATTAATGATTGATGCTCTGGAGTTTGAATCTTGGCTACCATAGAGTAAAGATCAAGGAATGAGTTAAAATAAAAGGTGATCGGATATACAAGTACTACGTCATCAAAGGCAAAAGCGTCTTCCAAGACAGCTCTATAAAAAAAGAAAGCATCTAAGAATTAGGCCGGAGATAAAGGACCTAAACCATAAATCCAAACCATATTTAAATTTGGTTCGATATAAAATCACATATTCCACTATAGTTTCGGCTTGCTTTAGACCATAGACCATATTCCATCATTCTTATATAATCTAGGAACGGTTTATGTTGTTTTCCTTTTTTATGTAATCTATGACACTTCGTTGCTTAAAAATATAGGGTATACATTTCACTTTTTTATTGCTAATTAAATATAATTAGAAGTGGCAAGATCAGACCCGACCCATTAAAATTTCAAGACGAATTCAGTTAAATTTACGATTCGAGTCTGTCAACGACTCAACCCGACTTGATACCCAAAATTGCCACCCCTAGATATAATTCATTTTCTTTTTCTAATTAATTACTTTTTCAGTGTGTTCGGATAAATATCACAAGCACTTTTTATACCTTACAAAATAGGGACAACTTTTCTGGGATAATTTCTTAATGGATAGATAATAGACTAGCTTGTCAACCTTCTTTGGGTCTCATTATTAGATGCATTATTAGATGAACAACAGGCTTTGCAACCTAGTTTGCAATATCATGTCAAGCGCATGGAGTTGAAAGGTCAAATTTGCAAACTAGCACAGTTGTTCGATCAACAACTTTCAGCCCCATGCAAAACCATACAGCCTCCAAATCAATCAATCAAATGCCTTACTCAATCAGCCACACGGCCCAAACGTAATTAAGCTGACACGTTTACTAGTTATCAGATAGCCCCTAAATACTAATAACACCTAAACATTTTATAAAGCATGCCTAAATTCATAAAATGAGCCTTCAGGCCTTAGACTTATGGAGGTTCACATCCACTTTGAGGACTTGACAACTTTTGGTTTTTCCACCATTCCCTAGCTTAGGTAACACAATTTATTTCTCGGTGACCATCAGCTAGGAAACTAAGAAATGAAAGATATGCAACTGAACATATTCCTTAGAACTTTAATATTAGCAGCAAGGGAACTAACCTGAGAGTGCTGTTTTGTCATCAGCCTCTAGGCCCAATTCCTGCATAATTTTCGAACATGAATTTGTATGTTAAGCATAAGGACAACTGATTGAATTCTGCAGCATTTTAAACACATTCCGTAGAGAAAAAAGAATAGCATCTCCACATGGAGACAAAGATGAAGTACAATAGTTCCTAAAACTAAAAATAATAAATAGTCACCTTCTTTATGGCCTTGAGTTGTTCATTCAACAAGTAACGCCTCTGCTCGCCGCTGATCTTTTCTTCAATTGCTTTTGCTATCGATTCCTAGGATATAATAGAAATAAAGAATTCATATGGGATGGTCAACAGCTGTTAAGGAAAAAATAAAAATATAGCAGTCATTTACCTGAATCTTACTAATCTCCATCTCTTTCTTCACCAACTCCAGTGTAAGCTTCAATCTTTTGTACACCTGAAATAAAAATTGTTTGAAGCCACCAACTTGATATGGTAGGAAGAACCTTAGATTGAGGGGTTTATCAGAGTACAGTTGCAATTTACAAAGTTGAATTCAGCTCCAATGTTTCCGGTTATTAAAATTCCTCATTTTCAATAATTTCTAATATTAAAATTGGAAAATAATCTTTGTTATAAAAATAACAATGTGACAAGTAAAAGAATAAAGAAAAGATGCCAGTTATACTCCAGATCACAAAGTTTACATGTTCCACTCATAATGGAATGGAACAATAGCAGTGCATCCAGAAAATCTTGTGTATTTGACTACTAGAATTGATTTCTTGGAAACTATCAATGAAAAATGGAAATGAACACCGAAACTTTCCTATCAGACACTTATAGTAGACAATAATAGCAAAAAGGAAATTTACTACGAGGAAAAACACCAGAATGACTATTGTTACAACATAGAATTAGCTACACGGTTGTTTTTTGAATAAACAACACAGCTCGCCTGTCAAGGCTCCACATATTGGTCGATACTGTAGATGCCAAGCATGTACTGTTGCTACCAAATACCAGAGACATGCATGGCTCAGATGATAAGATCGATGAAATAAATTTACAATTTCCAAAAGCAAATGGCTAGCGACAGCTGTCTATATGTATCTTCTACTTAATTTTACCTTAATGTTGATTTCACAAAATTTTAGCAACATGTAAAATAGTTTATAAAATAATAATGACTTCATAATGCAGTACTGGCATATACTGTTGTTCGGTTGCTTTCAGTAAATATCACTATTAAGATCCACTGACTATTTTGTGCATTAATTACATCAGATTTCATAATATGTTGTGGTACTATGAAACTTTATAGCATCTGAAGGAAGACAGTAAGGTTAAAGATCAACATGCTAGAATAAAATATCAAGATGCTTTAATGCTACTTACATCTAGTTCTTCAAGCACTTCCTGGCATTGTGATTTGTTTGCACCAGATATTGCAGCACCAAAATCTGCTAATCGTGGATAATTGAAATCACCAATATGCTGTGTAGATATTGAGGAGATTAGATCCTTAATGGCCTAAAAGACTATTGTATTTCTAACTAGTGCACATATAGTACTACACATGCAAAAGTAGCAGACACATGCAAATCAATTTTGGGAAGTGAAGATTATGCTTTGTATCTCTAGTTTCAGATAATGAAATGTCAAAGAGTACAAAATCAGTGGTCGCACCCAATGTCATGTGAACTGAGGTGCAGGTAGCAACCAGCTACAACAGTTATATGTCAGTGTACTAGCTGTACGGGCTCGTTCAGACAGACAACTGTGCTTTTTGTAAGAAGAAATATATTGTGGAAGCCAGAAAATACAAGCCTCTTTAACAAAGATTCACTCCGAAAAAAAACAATATTTCTAACATTTTAAGTCAACCTTTTTCTTACTTGCCTATCTTTCAAGTTTTATTAGAGTCATTATCCACAACAACCTTCTATTTTCCTTCATCCTCTACTTCTTAATTCTCTTTCAGTTAGTTAAACTCATAAAAATCATTCATTAAGATATAAGAATCGTACTGAGTTATAACTATCAAGAGGGAAAAAAACCCATCATGCAATCGGAAAAAAATGAATACAGTCTACAACATAGTCTTGACAAATCATGAGAGAGGGCATGGTATGGCTTTGTTCTTGGTGTTGTCTAATATTCTTAAAGGCGAAGATGACGAATAGTAGGGTACTCGACATGAGGTAACAATACAAGCTAGTAGGCATATCCAACAATGCATGGAGCACAATCGGCATAAGGACTTCGGTTTATTGATCCACAAATTTTAAGCAGTTCTAAGAATTTAATCAAGTATCCTGCAATAATAAAGGACAAGCAATAGTTACAGGAGTATAGGCGCAATAGAGTAAATACGTCATGGTAAGAGAAGTTGTGCACCTGAGTATAAGTTTGAACATGATCTCTCCAAAGCGAACTTGTCTTCAAAACATCTCTCAGAGTTGATATAACCTCGAATGATGTAGCTTTTATAACATCGTCATCCTTATTATATGGCTTATCCTGAAACATAATTGTAGTAATAAGAGAGCATATCATAGTAAAAAGTAGATTAGCTCCGGGTAGATACTCAGTTATGTTATATTTATTTTATTAAAAATAATATTTAAAGTTATAAAAATAATTATAAGTATATATCAACAATGCATGTCATATAATTATAAAATATAATAAGGATTATTTATTATAAATATCAATAAATATCTTTATTTTACAAATTTTATTTACAATTATTTAATAATAGAGTGACACATAAACTTGGATGACATCAGTTGTACTCTCTTATAGAAAGATATGATTTGTAAGCACACATGACAAAACATAAGGAACAAAATAGTTAATGATCACTCTATACATACCTTGAGATGATCAATTTTGACGGTAAGGGGATCTTCACTGACCTGCAGGATGCACATTTAATTTTGCATCAATAAGGTGTTAAATATTTTAAATATGACAAAAAAAGCCCTCTCAAGATATCATCAGGTCTCACTCACCATCTCTGTTATTCGAAGACGACGATGACCAATAAGAACAACCTGGTCTCCCTGGATGCTTGTTATCTAATTCATAAAATCATAATAAGGGAGGGTTAAGTACATATTTACTTGGACATTTGAAAACCAAACAAAAAAACATTACGATTCTGCTTGGATTTAGCTACCTGAGCCAGTGTTCCAACTTCATGGAGACGATTAAGCAATTCCTTTCCTTTAAGCTCATATATGCTCTTCTCTGTATCCGACCCAGATGTCACACTAGAGTCAGTTCCTGGCTCATCTTTGATGAGGAAAGCGCCAGCGTACGGGGCATGTCGTTTACGACTTTCTACCAAAGCAGCTAGTAATTTAGGATCCTGTAAAGTAACAAGTATAAAGTATCTCACTCAATTTACTCAAAAATAATTATTGGGCATTAGCATTGCCTCAATTGCAAGAATCATATGAGTACATGACCTGCTTTGTCTATGTGAGTTAATTGTTATAAAAAAAATATCCAAAAGTATCTTTATTTTAAATACAATTTCTTATAGGCCTAAAAACAGCATATACTTTATGACTAGGTCAAGTTGTACTGCTGTACATAACATTATTCTGTCATACCTTTACGTATATAGGCATATAAAAGCCTGGAAATAGTGGTCTATGCGGCAACGGAAGAGCAATAACCTGCACAGATCAGAGAGCTGTCTAAATAATTTATTCCGAATATGATCATCAATATTAGTTTAATCAGCTTTTAGATAGTTAATAGGTATCATCAGTCCTACTGCCCTGCATGTAAATCACTTTCAAAAAAAATATAGGGTACTTGAGAGGTAAATGGCAATAACAATAGTGAGTAGCCCTCGAAAATATATTATATTAATGCTCCGAAAATCTTAGTATCAAACTATCAATTGTTATAAAATCTACACTGTGATTATGAATCACAAAGCGGGAACAAAAAAAACTCCACCATTACCTCCTTACATAAGTATTAGCAACCACCTACTTTGCTCATTTTGCAATAATTCAGGTATGATCAAGCTTAACATGAATACTACAAGTGTCAAAAACATATCATTTCCATTTTACCAACCATACAACATTAAACCTTCCCCACTTTTGAATATAATTCTATCCACGCCCATCTAAAATAAAATCACTTATTAGCAACATAACCGATTCTATATTATGAGTTGTGAACTCGTGATACTGCAACAAGTCAACACCTTTATACAAATTCCTCGGTTACAATTAGAACAAATCAACATTTGTAAAAGGAAGCAACAGTTAACATCTTAAACTAGACAAAATATATGGGTTTTATATCAAACTGGCCACCCATCTCACAAAAAAAAATCAAGTAGCTACCCAATCTCCACGAAGACTCATTTAAGCCACTAAAGTATCAAAATATATCACTTCATTATTTTTTTTATAAAAAATTAAAGATTAAGGTTAAAATTGTGATGAAGTGTCAAATATTTATATCAAACTTATATTATACTTGAATATTATGGTTCATCCTTATATTTTTTATGGGTTAATCGTTAATTTTTTTTTAAAAAAAATAGTGAAATGATATATCTTAACAGTTTAGTGGCTTAAATGAGTCGTTGTGGAGATAAGGTAGTTACTTGATATTTTTTTGTGAGATGGGTGACCAGTTTGATATAAAACCCCAAAATATATATACCTATCATAAAATAAAATATCATATAACACACAAACTTACAGCTGATAAAAAAACAAAAGTAGTAATTAAATTTTCGCAACTGCATTGTAAACAACACACAATTCAATTTCTTTCTCCATAAAAATGGTAATAAAATAAATGATAAGCAAACACAACAAAAATAAAAAAAAGCCAAAAACTTTAGGAAGTACATTATATAAAAATGCTTCTTTTTACAAGTAAAACAACAATTTCACACACACACTAATGTACATTACACATATATAAAGGGAGATAGAACTAACAGTGAGATAATCCTCTGATTTAAAAACAGTGGGAACCATAGCAGAAGAAGACTTTGAATCAGTTTCTGCAGCACCCTCTTCAACCCCTTTACTCTCCATCACTATATTCGACCCATCACGTGAATCCGTACAGAAATAAACCCGTTCACCCAAACTAGGGTTTCCGACCCGGTTCGAATTCCTAACCGAATTCACCACTCTCACCAATGGAGAATTGATTTGAGACGACCCATATCTCAAATTAGACTGAAACGGCGTCGTAAAGCCATGCAATCGAGCTTGCACACAAGTAGATTTCAAAGCTTTCAACATGGGTCGGGTAAAAATTGAAACTTTTGAAGAGGGGAATTAGGGTTTTTAAGTGGGGTGATGTTATTAAGTAAATAAGATTAAAAAATTGTGTGAAACGCCATGGATGAGCTTGAAGAACAAGAAAGCAGTTTTATATGACTTTATTTTATTTTTTTGCTAGTAGTGGACTTAAAACCCCCACTGCTTAAACCCTGGACTGAAAATATGTACCCAAATTATGTTTAGGTATGGCTACTTTATCTTTAATTATTTATTTTTTTAAGGGTAGTTTAATAATATTTTTCTAAAAATGGTTTACATTTATGATAAATATATATATATATATATAAATTATTTGAATTTTAGGTTAATGGTCATAGCAATAATTTGAATTTTATTTAATATCATATATAAAAATTTTATTATATAATTTATCACATATTTTATTTGTATTTATATTTATAGATGATAAGGTTTTTACGTTTTGTTTAAAAATATATTTTTATCACTGTTTAAAAATATATTTAATTATATATTAATGTTTAAAAGTTAAATTTAACTATTTAAATACAGATCGGTGATCAATTATCTAAATTTTAGTGTTTTCGTATTAATAATATATTTTTAGAATTTGAATTTATTTTATTTCACAATAATAATTTAAATTTTATTTAATGTAACATATCGAAATAATTAACAAATTTTTAATATTCAAATTTAAAAAATGCATTTTTGTGCTTCGAGTAACTATGCCTTGTTTCAAAACATTTTTTTAAAAGTGAATACCTATTTTGGCAATTTTATTTATAGTAAACTCTTTTATAAAAAAAAAAGTGCTATTCTGTGAATTTTCGAATTAATTCTATATTAATCGGATTAAAAAAGCATTGTTTATAAAAATTAGTTAAAAATCGGATAAATCAGTCAAAAATCATTTTTGTATAAAAAAAGATATTATAATTGTGAACCTTTTATTGTTTTTATTATGTATACTAGTTTATACCACATGCAATGCATGTATTTTCTTTTTAATAATAATTTTATAATTAATTTTTTAAATTTTTAAAAATTCATATTTATTCAATTTTAATATTAAATTTAATATATTTTCTTCTAAAATAATACTAAATTAGTTATTGATATTGGTTGATGATCAAATTTTTATTATTTTATTTACAAACCTTAAACAAATACTAAATAATTTAATAATATTTATATATTTACAATTTCATCCCTGACGCCGGGAGTCGAACCCGGTGAAGTCATCCCAATTCAATTTTAACATTGCTAGTGTAAGACTGAAGTCATCCCAAATCAATTTTAACATTGCTACCGCGGATGATGTTGTGTAAAATGTTCAACACGATAATATTTTAACTGATATTGATTGCAGACCCCCCTGTTCCTCTTTTTTGTATGCTTTAAATTCTTAAGAGCCAACTTATTACGTAATTCAGAACCAGGAAATAACTACTGCACTGTGAATGCATTCCATTTTCTTTTTCAAGGATCCATCAGTTCTTAGTTTGATCAAATTTCCCAACCTCGATCAATGACATTTTGTGTTTGGGGAGTTTGTGATCGACGCATGATAAAAGGTCATTGCTGGATCACATTGTTATAGTAAAGGCTTTGTCAAAGGATTCTAGCTTATAAATAATACCAGGCATTAGCAATATCACAGGTACATCCAAAACAAGCTCGTAATGTTTGTACAAACATGGATTACAGCCAAATAGTATCGATAAACTTTTACACTAGATTCGAGCAAGTTTGGAATGAAATCTCTTACATAAGTATATATTATGAATGAAACTCTAATACAGACAGAGTGCAACTTTTAACTAAGATATACTTGGTCCAGTAAGTCCCTTTACTGTCCACCCTTACCAGGGCCACATTTCAGACTTCAGCCTATCTTCAGCCTCACACTTCCACCTTGACAGATGTCCGTATCCCTGGCTTTACTCATAAAAAAGTTAAGGACCGGAGATTTTTTAGAAGTGATATTTTTCGACTCCATCCTTCTTTGTAGAAGATACCTGCACCAGCTCCATTCCTTGAACACAGACCAAACTAGGCGTGTAACTGAAACAAGCTTCTAAAGCAAAGACAGTCATTCAACTTGAGAACCTTNCGTGTAACTGAAACACGTTCTAAAGCAAAGACAGTCATTCGACTTGAGAACCTTGGTTACTTTCGTTTTAAGATCATAGAAGAAAATGAATCTGAGTCTCCGACAATAAAAATTTCACCACCATTCTTAAAACACTTTGACAGCCTCCGACCACTAAGATCTATGGGCCCAATAGTGTATATCTTACTCCAAATACCACTATAAGGTTCCTCGTTGTCCAAAGAGTAAATGTTGATCTTATATTTGTTAAAAGTTCTGCTAATAGAGTTGCTCACTACTTTAGCAAGAGCTTCAATTAATTAACGTAGTTTGTGTTCTATTGAAAGTTGAAACAAGATGTTCCTCATGACATGTATCTTCCCATGCTCAAGGATAATGAAGTTTAATGAAGTTATTAATTTTCACATTAAAAAAAGAATGACAAAGGAATGGCTCTCACACACACAAAAAAAGTGATTCTCGCAGGCAAACAAAATAATTACTTTTAAACATTGCTAGTGATGTTGTGTTGTGTTTAGATTAAGAATATGTATCAACTGATACTAAGAGCCTTTTCCATTAGAATCATGCATACAACATACATATGTCACATACATATGTAGCTGCATAAATGCATTTCTGTTACTTGTAGAGTTTCTACCTTCTCAGTTTTCCGACGACAAATCTATAACTTCACATAGTAGAGGCAAGTCCAGAGACCAGACCAAACAATTTTAGGTCATGTTGTAGTTTCTCAAACAGTCAAACCTAAGTTATTATTTTACAACTTAAAAAACACTTACAATGTTATGAGATTCTTAGAAGAGGATCATATTTATCAATAAATCAAGATTCGTTTTGTTAAAGTATACAAATAATTTCAAAAAAAGAAGTTATGATCATTTAGGAACATTTTTATTTGAACTAGTCTACTACAGAAAAACATTGTTTACTTGCTTAAAACACTTGAATCATCCCAACATATATCCAAGGTTTTGCACATTGGTTGTATCCATGGTTATTATTACTGTACTCTGCAGAAGTTAAGTGAAATCTATCAAGAAAGTATCACATGAAGAAACTTTAACGAGTGAAGAAATATGATGCAAAGCTTGTTTCCTTTGGAAGAATGTAACCATCGAATATGATTGGTCTATTTATTAAGGATGACCTTATGATTGTAAAGAATTACATAAGATTGTGTTTGGAAAGCTCGATTTCATTTCAAATGATGGATTTCAAATAACAAGATTTGAGTTGGCATTTCAAATTCTCATATTTGTACTAATATTTGAATTCCTTGGAATTCAAATTAACCTTGGAATTCAAATGAAATCCAAATCCATATTCTTATGATTACCAAACAGGTCATTTGATCAAATCCTGAATTTCAAATGAAATTCTTGTTCCCAAACAGACCATAACAATATTTGGGGGGAAAACATGGTTCTAGATTTCATCGCATATGGCATGGCCTTGTAGTAGTCATCACAAGAGGAAATTATTTCAGTAGATTCACATGACACATAATTATACGATACAAAATACGATCCATTGATGTTTCGATTTTCCTCTTAGGAATTATTTAGTGGCTGAAGTTCTCATTCTTTCCGTGTTTCTCATACCTGATCTTTTTCTTCTCTATATCTGATACTTTCAATGCTAAATGCTTATATAAGTATATAACAGCAAACTTATTAGTAGAAGAGGCTGTTGAATTGGCCTATAAAACTCTCCTAATGGTATTACCCAGTTAAAGACATTCCATTTTTTTCAATAATCTTTATTTATGTAGTTTGTTTTGTTAGTAATTGTGCTTTAGAGACAATACTTTTTATATTTTAAGGAAAGTATTTATTATTAAGGATTATGTTTTATTGATTATTATTTATTTATTATGTTTTATTTACTGCGTAATAAATTGAAAGCATAATAAATGTCCTTGGAATTTTGATACGTATTATATATCTTTAAGTATGTGACTTAAAAATGAGATTATATGAATAGTATCTTATTCCTAAAATTCCCTAGTCGAGTATTATTATTTAAGGACAATAATAATGCACAAAGACTAGTATGTTTCTTGACAGATGACCACATCTCATTGGTCATAGGTATGGGGATACTAAAGTCAAGAACATAAGTGCATGTATCAATGCATGGCACTGGAATGACCCGCCGTGAGATTCTACATGTTAAGTAAGTGTCATAAGTAATTCTCACTGTGATAATGGTGTAATGATCCTTAGACCTGAAATCATTATATTTCTATACGAGAATTAATATACTTTGATTACATTAAAAGTTACCTTTGACCGGGTGATGATAAAAGTGGACATTGGGTATATTATGAATCGTATGAGAAATATGAATGATCTAGATGGGATTTAATCCTCCTAATTTTAGGAGTGATATTATTGGCCTCTTGTTTGAGTGAGACTATGAAATGCACGGCCGTGCTCAAATGTTGATTTGATTTTAATAGTCTACTCATCGATCAAGAAAATAAAGATTAAATTATGAAGAGGATGACACGAGACATGCCTTGAGTTTAATCTATAATATCAAGATTAAAGGGATTATATTACATGGAACATTATTCACGAAAGGCTTAATCGAATCACCGATTTATTATTATTACTTGGGTAGCAATGATGTATTACTAGATGCCGCTCATTGTTTACAATTTTAATTAGATATTAAAATTGTTGCCAACGTAATAATAACCTACAGGGTCACACACAAAGAACGCTTGAAGGAGAAATAATTTAAATTATGAATTTAAATTAAATAAGTAATTTATTTTATTTATGATATTAATTAAGTATGACTTAATTAATTATATAAATAGAATAAATGAATTACTTAAACTAATTCCAAAATTAATAATTAATTAATTAAGTGAGACTTAATTAAATAATTTAGAATTTTGGATTAGTATTAATTATAATTGGATTATAATTAGAAAACTTATTCCTCTCTCTATATAATCTCTTTATGGGCTGATTTAATAAAATAGAGATTTTAAAAAAACCCTAGCCGCTCTAAGAGAGGAGGAAGATAGAGAGAGAAGAAGTTTTCGGGTGCTAGTACACATCAATCCTTCATGAAAAGTGTTCGTGTGGATACCGTAGAGCGTAGATCGCGAGAGCGGGATACGTGGTGATTAAACAAGCTTTGGACCTCCATTAATCTTCCATTAATGAACTGTTAAAGCTTCTAAAGGTATTTATTCTTTATCTCCGAATTAAATCTTTTGTTTTCGCATGGATCCTGCGGAGGGTTTCGCTATTTTGATTTATTTTTCGCGTTTATTCTGCTGCGTTTGTGTCACGAAACCCTACATGTTTAATTTCCCAACCTAAAAGGTATTTTGTTTGGGGTGTTATGCGAAGCAGGACAAAGGTCATTGCACTCATGGCCAGATTGCAAGTGTTCAGTTCTTAACAGCTACAGAAATTAACATAATATCATATATATTGATTAAACTCGGTCAAAAAAAAACAAACTTCATCATATAGAGTGCTTCTACTTTCAATAAAGATACCTCCACTTGTACAATCAGTCCCTTGGCAATTCGGACTTGCGCCTATCTTCGGCCTATCCACCTTGCCAGATCCATATATCTGGCTTTACTTACCAGTATAAGCACAATAGGCTTCATAACTTCGATAGCGATAATTACAATTTATAGAAAACTCTTGCATCGATTCCATTCCTTTAACACAGACCAAACTAGGAGTATAACTGTAACATGTGTGACAGTTGAAAGTAGTCCAACTGCTGTTGGACACAAGAAGCTTAGTTTCTTTGCTTTTGGGATCGTACACAGAAATTGGGCCTCCAGAGCTAATCAAAATTTCTCCACCATTTTTAAAACAATGCAACCATAACCAACCTTCAAAGGATATACCTATGGGTCCAATAGTGTACATCTTACTCCAGACACCACCACTATGACAATCCTCATCGTCCAAAGAATACATATCCACCATCGCCGAAGTACCTTCAAAGTCTATTTCATATGCTATCCCAACAAGACAATCTTTAATATTGACAAAATTGAATTGTCTTGCACGAACTCTGAGTGAATTTAAATCAGGCAACAACCTAAACTCATTAACTTCAGGCAAAAACTTGAACGTGGAGATGAATTTATGCCTAGTCTTCTTTCCAGGCACAGGCAAATACTGTGTGTAACTCCAGTAAGAAATTCCCCTGACAATGGCAGAGGGAGAAGTTATTAATGTACCCTTAGTTTTAACTAGACGACCAACGGGCAACATGATATGATCAGGGATACGAAGTGTACTCCACTCAGCAGAATTAGTCGAGTAAATCAAAACTTGGCTTGGAGTAGAGTCTTTAGAGTCATAACAGAACAGCAACACCTTATAATCGTTTCGTACATGGTCCCAACAGAAACCTGCAAGATAATGATTACAATCACCCTCTTCAGGATGATGATCTGATGATGGCATCCTAAAGATCTTCAAGTGAGCGATCGCGGGGTTCCATAAACAAAATTCATATCCAGTTAACGCAGACGTGCAAACTAAACCATTAATGGAACCAACCAATACGTCGAAAACGCAGGGCACTAGCTCTAAACGGACATGCTTTACTCTGTTGGGGGAGACAATGCACATTCCGTCATCGTAAATAGGAGCCTTGAGTATAAGACGATCTTCATGCAGTCCAGAGTGGCGGTGTTGACGAGTGAGGTAGGAGTTTACGAAAGCAGGAGTGGAGAAAAGAGAGTTCCAAGATTTACAAACCAAGCGGAATCGTAGTAAACGTTTTGGTGGTAGCCAAGGGAGTATCTCATAATGAATTAAAACTTCTGGTAGCGGCATAGCGTTTGTATTATTGCATGATGATGATCCAGTATGCTGCTGTTCTTCCTCCATCGATGGTGATGGTGGTGGTGCTGATTAGGTCTATAATATATGGTTATGTTAGGGTTTAATATACATATTTAAACAATACATAATTAATAAATTTTATCATTTAAAACTATAATTAAAATATTAAAAATAAAAATATCCCAATTTATTTTTTATATATTTCAAACAAATTACATTAAAAGCTAATAAATGAAATTAAAACTTGACATTCAAAACAAAAACTGACAAATAAATGTTGTTAATAAATTACCATAAATAAAATTAAAAGTCATAAATTTATAATTTGAAATTCTCAAAATAAACTTCACTAATTGTACTTATCAACCATCAATCACAGTCAAAATTGCTCCTCAAGACAAACAAATTAAGGCACAAATTAAATTTGAAATTGTCAAAATACAACTACTCACCATTTTAACCATCAATCATGACCAAAAATTACTCCTCCAGAGTACAAACAAGCCATCATATATGGCCTAAAATTACTCCTCAAGAGTACAAACAAGCCATCATATATGGCCTCCAATGAATAATTATATTCATGGTACATTCTTAAATAAAAATATAAATTTTATCATACATTAAAAACAAACATATAAATTTTTTTCTACCTAATTCAAATAAAAAAAAAGTACTCAAGAATAGGAGTTAGAACATGTTAATCAAGTATCATCTGACCCGAGAAAATATACAAAAAATATACAATAAAAAATGAATAGTATTTACACATGAATACCATAAAGATATACATGAATTAGCTATTAACTACAAGATTTACAGATACAATTATAAAACAAGCAACACTTATAATCTAACATATAGACTCAAACCATACACGGTATTAGTATTAATATGTGACATGATAGCAAATAAGAGAGGGAAAAAGGTAAATCTAAACTAATAGATTTAAATATATACAAATGATCTATATAAATGGACAGTAATAATCACATGTCTATAAATCTCAATACAGAAGTAACATATATATAAACACTCACAAAAATCAAATTCTTGAAACGTAATACTGTAACAAAAAAGAAGCATCTTTAAGCATCAATAAAAAAGATCATAACATAAAAATCAGGACATGTATTCATATACCCAAAAAGATTCAATCTTCAACACTAACAAAAACCTTCAATGATTCGATTGAATATTAACAAGCAACATAATCAAATATCCGATACACACACATATGTATGTATTGTATTTATCAAGAATACATGTGAAGAGAGTGAGAAGAAGAAAGATGGGGAAAATAACTCTGTGGCCGAGTGTTTTAGTTCTTAGGAACCTTAATTGTATTCTTCTTAGGAAAAGATCTATTTGTTTTTTAATTGATTTAGATAAATAAATTATTTTGTTTATATTTTAATTTATATATTTTATTCCTATGTAGTTGTATTAATATATAATATGTAAATTTTTAAATTTTATATTTTGTAATAATATTATGTATAAATGTAAAGATCTGGTTCCATAATAAACGATTGATATAACCATTTATGTATTATAATTTTTTATTAATCCAAATATTTTACGTCATTTATCCGCATTTTTTTAATTGTTGAAGGATATTATCTAAATTACGAAAAATTATAACTGATAAATAATTAACCATAAGTGTTTCTCAAGATTATTTATTTAAATATAAATACATTAATAGGTTTTCTAATATGTCCCCATGAATACACATTATTATTGATTTTTTTATTAATTTTTTATTCATTAATATTAATAAACCATTGTATACACAAAAATCTCATTAATTAAATGAATCAAACTTATAAAAATTAATATTTAATATGTTTTCATAGACACATAATAGAAATATTCATATATTAATTAACTCTATTTTTAGTGTGCGCTAATGAACATTAATTTTATGAATTTGACATGTTTTAATTAATGAAAATTTTATACCATATTCATCGTTATTAGAACAAATCCAACAATGTCCTAAAAGACCCCTTATAAATATAATAAAATATAATATCTTAGTGATTTAGAACATTATACACATATATCAACTTCAATAATTTACCCTATTCTCATGCCCTATTATTAAAATAATACTAGATTTGAATTACATTTATATTTCAAAAGATAAAAGGCGGGGAAAAAGTATAAAAATAGGAATAAAGTAAATATTTTATTGATAAAAATAAAATGAGACATGTGTAGTGGTGCCTTATTAATAAGGCTTATGATGATTGTCTTAATATTTTAGAATATCAATAAGATATTGGTTGGAGTACTCATTTAGTTAAAGAATTTTAAATTAAATAACAATTTAGGACATTGTTGGAGTTGATAAATTGGAACAGCTAAACTTCTGCTTCGAACGTGTGCCAGGAACACTACAAAAACCGATTAATTAAAATGTGAGCATAGTATTTGAACTCCAGTCTCCAGCCTCCAGCCTCCTCAGTAGTCAGTACTGAAGCTCTTACAAACCCCAAGACTCCATTTCTCCCTACCAATATGAATTCCATGCGCCATTTCCGATTACACACACCATTTTCACACACTAAATTCACCAACCTCACTCTCTTTCTCCACACCCAAACAACCCCTTCTCAAGATTTGAATCCTACACCAAACCCTTCCCAAAAACTTGAAATACCCCACATCTCTCAGCTCATAACTAAACAACACTGGTCAGAAATCAAAACCCTTCTTAAACCCACTTCCCCAAAAACATTTCTTCAATTACTATTCAATCATGGCACTGATCCTGAGGTGATTCTCACTTTCTTGAAATGGTCACAACTTCATTATAAGGTTTCACATTGTCTTGAACATTATTGTAGGCTCTTTCATTCACTTGCAATTGCTAAAAAGTATAGAAAGATTCGATCTTTATTGTATTTATTTGTTAAGATGGAGAGATATAGCTGTTCTTCTGTGTTTCACACACTTTTGAATTTTGGTGATAGGGGTTCTGATAGTTCTGTGATTGTTGATATGTTGATTTTGGCTTATGTTAATAATTGTGATCTGGGTTTGGCTTTAGAGGGGTTTGAGAGAGCTGGGGATTATGGGTTTAGGTTGTCGGTTTTGTCGTGTAATCCTTTGTTGAATTTGGTTGTGAAAGAGGGGAAGTTTAGGGTTGTGGAGTTTTTGTATAAAGAGATGATTAGGAGGAGGGTTGAGCTTAATTTGATTAGTTTTAATATTGTGATTAATGGGTTTTGTAAGGCTGGGAAGTTGCATAAGGCTAGTGATGTTGTGGAGGATATGAAGGTGTGGGGGGTCGAGCCGTCGGTGATTACTTATAATACACTTATTGATGGGTATTGTAAGAAGGGAAGGACGGGAAAAATGTTTAAAGCTGATGCGTTATTGAAGGAAATGGTGGCTAGTAAAATTACACTGAATGAATTTACATACAGTATTCTTATCGATGGGTTTTGCAAGGATGGAAGTGTATCTGCTGCTGTGAGAATTTTTAAGGAAATGCAAGTACAGGGGTTCACGTCTAACGTGGTTGCGTATAATGCTCTAATTAATGGGCTTTGCAGTGATGGGGACATTGATAAAGCTCTTGTTTTGAGGGATGAGATGGTGGCTTCAGGTTTGCAGCCGAATCTTGTTACTTTTAATGCTCTTATAAATGGGTTATGTAAGAANGTTGCGTATAATGCTCTAATTAATGGGCTTTGCAGTGATGGGGACATTGATAAAGCTCTTGTTTTGAGGGATGAGATGGAGGCTTCAGGTTTGCAGCCGAATCTTGTTACTTTTAATGCTCTTATAAATGGGTTATGTAAGAAGAATATGCTGAAGGAAGCTAAAAAGCTATTTGATGACATTGCTAAGCAAGGTTTGAATGCAAATGAACTTACTTTTAATACATTAATTGATGCTTATTGCAAAGCTGGAGAACTGGAGGAAGCAACCAAGCTACGTAAACTTATGTTGGACCAAATGGTCAGCTCCAATGTTTCAACCTATAATTGTTTAATTGGTGGTTATAGTAAAATGGGGAACACTGAAGCTGCTAGTAACCTTTTAGAAGAGATGAAGGATAAGGGTCTGAGTCCCAATGTTGTCACCTACAACATACGAGTAGATGCATTATGCAATAAGGGGAAGTCAAGAAATGCAGTCAAACTTTTAGATGAGATGTTAGACTTGGGTTTGAGACCATCTCACATAACATACAACATTTTGATGGATGGTTATTGCAGGGAAGGCAACCTGCGAGCAGCTTTAAATGTGAGAAGACGCATGGAGAAACAAGGGTTGCAACCAAATACTGTAACATATAATGTGTTACTGAAGGGCTTGTGTGAAAAGGGGAAGCTGGAAGACGCGAATACATATCTTAATCAGATGCTGGAAAAGGGTTTAATCCCTAATAAAATAACCTATGACATTGTTAGAGAGGGGATGATGGAGAAAGGATTTGTTCCGGACATTGATGGGCATCTCTATACTAGTTCCATAGGAACTTAACTTGCACAGGGAAAGTGGATTGGTTCCACTACAAGCATGGTTAGCTGATATATTGAGAAGTTGGTGAACTACCAAATTTGTTTATGTACACTGGAGAAAGGAGATCCAGACAGAACAAGAAGTTCATGTAAGTGTTTTTCACTTGATATTTCAGGAGTACACTATGACTAGTGTGCTAGGAAACAACATTGTTTTCTAGCTCAAAACACACAGAACTTGTCAACATATTCTAAGAATCTGCAGGTTCTGTTCTTAAGTTGTGTAATTCATGATCAAACTTATAATCTTTTAGGCAAAAGTTTAATATTGCATTGACTTAATTGATGGGAAGCGTCCAATTTATATAGATTGAGACACGAGGACACTAATGGTGGAGTTCATATTGTAATCTGGACATTAAACGACTTATACGAGTGATGAGCTTGAGTATGCTATTGCCTATTGGTTGCTGATTTGAGTATGCTATTTATCTTCTACTTGGTAAGACCTATGTGTCTTGACTCTTGAGATTAATGAAGAGCTAGAACTTGTGAGATGCACAAAAAGTTGAGAATAGCACACTTATCTCTCTAGTAATACTTGTCTTGGTCGATTATCTTTATTCACTAGATGCTAAAAAATTATGAGCTTCGATTACAGATAGCATTTACTGGCAAACTTATAATACAGGTTGCTTGAAAACAAATGGAGATAAGGTTAAATGCGAGCACTACAAAGTTATCTTTTTCTGTATGAATTGTTTCAAAGCTCATTGGTTGGCTGGATGCCTGGATTGAATATGCATATTTTGCAAGATACAACATGAAAAAAACTCTCTGATGCTCTTTGGCCTTTGCACAGAATGTGAGAAATCTGGTTCCTATATGATTGATAATAGTAAGTTTTATGTGTGGATTATTTGCAGCATTACTTATGGGTGAACGTCCAAATTGGACTATGATTTGGATGGACCAATAAGGTTTGGTTATCATCATCATCATTATATATATATATATGCATGTTAGTATATTTGACATGAACTTAATTATGAATTTGTATTGAGATTTTTTAATGAAACTTTGGCTGCTTGATCTTATTTTTATCAAAAATCTTTAATGGCTACTGACCAATAAGAACCACCTGGAGTCAAGTTTATTGTATTATATATTCCTGATCCATTATCTTCTTGTCTTCCTTATAGAGACCGCAGAGCTCCGTGTTGACAGAAGCAATTTGAGCGCTTTGGCATCACATGTTTGTGTTCTCAGTGGAAATCAGGTATTACAAATCTACATATTTGGATAAAGAGTTATTGGAAGAAATTGGTGTTACCAATATGCATATGCTAATAGAGCTAGAGTAGTTACATACTTACATGCAACTTCATTCTCTTGCAAGTTGCAAGTAAACATTTGATTGGGCGTAAGCTAATGTTATTTGATGGATAGTGTATCAAAAAGACACCTTGGAATTTGGAAACTATTGTATCCTTATATATATATATATATATATGATCACTTTATCTTGTTTTAGGATTACTGAGGCATTCGTGATCATAAGAAATTTTTGAAGCATTCTTTTTATTTTATGAAATTTCTCTATATTGTTAATATATTGAATTGTGAACTTGTAAATTACACAGGTATATCCATGAAAAAAGTGTTGGAGTTCTCATTTTGTGTCCAGAAATCGGTAATTTTCTCAGTAAGGTAGCCTAAAGTTTGCACCAATCTGGAGCTTAAGAAGTAGTGACAACGAAGTGAAGTTAAGGAATACTTTCAGCTTGGTAATTATGAATAATTCAGTTCTTTTGGTGCATATTTCTGACTTCCGACTTCTGAGGAGTGTAGATGGTACGTTGATAGATGTAGAAGGTTGTGTTTGGCATGATGGCCAAATTTCCGCTTGTTATATGCCCAACCTTGTCTAGACACTGTTGATGCAGGCTGTGTATAAAATAATAGAGTAAGCTCGACACTGCCGTTGGTCGTGTTGTAGTGTAGAATTGTACTGTTAAGGTGGATTAATCGATGATTTTATCCAAATCAAACTAATGTTTAATCCACCAGTTTTGTGGGGGAATTTATTCCTTGTTCATTTGCAATGACTCGATGCAAACTTGTAACAAAATGATTACAAGACTCATGAGCCTGGAATTTATATGCACACACATACTCTGCTGCATGAAACCCTAAAAGACCCAAAAAAAAAGGTGGGGATTAGTTTTAACATACACCTAGACATGTTCGGATAAGTTCTTTGTTCAACTCTAGTTGTAAATTTGTAACTAAATTTCTATTGATTCATTACAAGTCACATAATTATATTTGTATTTTACCTTGAACAAATTCGTTTGATTCATTTAAAATCTTATAGTTATCTTGTTCAATTTTTATGCTCAAAATCCGAACTCGAGTAATCAATTATTTGATATTTTATGCTCAAAAAACCACGATTCAATTAATCATTTATTTCAACTACAAACACAAAATTTATAAATAAATGTTATGCCTCGTCATTATTTAATTATTATATTTAACTTTTTAGTTGCCGGATTCAAATATCAGTTGCGGCGTTAGGCAAATCAAACAGTTACCTAGAGTTTTTTTATAAAATATTATAAAATATTGTGTTCTAGTGGTCTAGTACATTACTTGTATACATGCACTCCAACAACATTTTTTATCCTCCTTCCTTATTATTAAAATAATAATATATTTGAATTATAAAAAAGGAGGAAAGGAAAAAAAGAATGTGGAAAAAGAGGGAAATTAATTTTTTATTAATAAAAGTGAATTAAGAACTTGCTAGGGCATCCTTAAAAATATGGAATAGAAGTGATGTCCTAACATTTTAAGCAACAACTAAGGAGCTGTTGGAGTAATTTTTTTTGTTATATATCTTAAATTTTAACTTATAGCATGATTTAAAAAAGCTCTTGGACTTGCTCTAATATGTTATTTGAGTTTGCACATAATTTTAAATATTTTACTGTATAGTTAACTTTAATATTTTTGAAAATTATAATTTATAAAATATTCATTTTTATTATAAAAAAGAAATTTTAAAATAATAATTTTGGTTATATGGTCAGGAGTGAGAGAGAGACGACTTGGAGTTGTGGCAAAGCAGTCAAAGTGAAAATCTCTTCTTACATATGTATCACACAACCAACACTGTTATTATTCTTACAAGAAGATTTAGTTAGATTGATTCTTTCCTCTGTAGCAAGAGAACCCAAAAGTACTAATAAATCTTGTCTTGATTCAAACAAAACAGATCACACAATTTGCCCTCCATGGCTATGGATATACAAAACACCAAACTTCAACTAGTACTCTTTGTCTCTGCCCTCATTCTCCTCAGTTTCACAGGTACCACCTACATACATCTCTCTCTCTCTCTCTCTCTCTCTCTCTCTCTCTCTCTCTCTCTCTCTCTCTCTCTCTCTCTCTCTCTCTCTCTCTCTCTCTCTCTCTCTCTCTCTCTCTCTCTCTCTCTCTCTCTCTCTCTCTCTCTCTCTCTCTCTCTCTCTCTCTCTCTCTCTCTCTCTCTCTCTCTCTCTCTCTCTCTCTCTCTCTCTCTCTCTCTCTCTCTCTCTCTCTCTCTCTCTCTCTCTCTCTCTCTCTCTCTCTCTCTCTCTCTCTCTCTCTCTCTCTCTCTCTCTCTCTTCCATATATACTCATTATCTGCACTTATGCTTAACATTGCCATTTATTATTCACTTGGGTTATACTTGAAGTTTAGGATTGTTATCCCTTATGAGCTACTCGAGTTCCAGGTCGTAAAATATTTGAATTTGAATCTGTAATAATCGAACCCAACTCAAGTGTTTTGAGTAGCTTAGCCCATCTTAAGTAACAAACTATTCAACTTGCCTAATTGTATTTTTTAATTAAATTTTAACTATAACCTTGTAGACATGTTTACTAATATTCTTCGTTTTGTGTGTGTATATTTAGAATTACTTTGTATTGTACATGGTTAATCTGATCAAGTTGAATATACCGGTCAATCCTAAGTCTGGTGGAGTATAATATTTAGTACAGCTAATTTAAGATTTTAAGTGGAGTATAATATTTAGTACAGCTAATTTAAGATTTTAAGTGGAGTTCGAGTATATCGTACTTCGATTCGAGTCTGAACATCAAGTTTGAATTTTTGGGCTCCATTTAATTTGGTTTTTCTTGTGGAGCCAAGATTGAGCTTGATTTCACCCCTACTTTAGCCTAGTGAATACCCACCTCTCTTCTTGGTAGATCGAGGCTTAGTGAAGGCTTGAACGTGTGATTAATTCCTGCAATTATTTATTCCACAAAAGAAATTTTAGAATTGCTGTGTTGATTAATTTGGTAGGAGTATTCCTTCTATGCCTTTTGGCATGAACATGGAAGAAGTTTGTTGCGAGTGACGTTTTGATACATGTAATTCTGCAAGTTGTTCCGCTTTTTGTCTTTGCCTTTATCAGGTTAGCTTGAGCATAACCCAACTTCACAGTAGCAGGCAACTTTTCATATCATTAGTTTGATAAGATTTCATGTTCTCTGTCTACATCAGAACATACTATGATAAGATACCATGTTCTCTGTCTACATTAGGAGTCAGGACATAATCTGATTAGTTGAAACAAGGGAAGTTTATATAATTTGGGTGTTATTCCAAATGCAAAGTTCAACTTCATACTAATATTCTACTCTCTTTTTTTTCCTTTTTGCCCGTGCTTCTATTTTGAGACATTATGAATGTAACACCTCTAGTAGTTTTTATAACTTGTCCCGACTCCGGACTAGACCCAAGTGATAGAATAAAAAACTTGCTGAAGTATGAGAAGAATCATATATAAAAAACTTACTTGTATGAACACATAAGTACAATATGCATATTAAGACCACCTCCTAACACCGCTGTTATTAGGGTAATTGGTAGTGTAACATGGTATAAGAGATCTTTTGACCCAACGGTCTCCGGTCTGAATCCTTGAAACCCCAATATTCTCAAAAGATTTATTTGGACTACATACTCTATTTCTCCAATTAGAAGATTGAAACCGATCTCCTAAAAGGTTTGTGTGTTTTTCTCAAAATTAACATGATTTTTCTATAAGATTTGAAATTAAACAGTTCTTATAGTTAGATTATGATATTCAGCATTTTAATCACTTTAATTAATTAAGCTCCTACCTTTAATGGGTTTAATATTTTTTAAATTCTCTGTGTTCATATAATGATCTTCTATATTCGAAGGATTTTTCCCTACAGAAACCTTTATGACTTATCATCAGTTTTTGAGTTGGTATATCACTTTACTGTTTAAAACAATAAATAAATTATAGGGTAAAAGCTGCCAATATTCAAAATTTAAATATGCATGCTTATATACTTATTTTCCAAAAGAAACCTTACTATATATTTAAAATTTATTTAACTAATTTTATTTACTTCTAATGTTGAGAAGTCTGGCCAAACTTTAATGCTTTGTCAGACTAACTTGGACCCTTGACATTGTACTCATCTGTCTGTATAGATGTATCACTGCTCTGAAAGTATCAGACTATCAGTACTTCTTGGAGCGTCGATGATTAGAGATAATCAACTTCAGCTCCTACTCAAGTAGTACCATAAAAGTTCAACGTGGGCTGTCAAAATTTGGGTATTAGGAGGTGTGAAATATTACAAATCTCCAGCTTTACTTATTTCAGCAGCTAATATGAAATAAAAAACTAATCAATAAATACCCGCAAATTATGCTTGTGTAACCACTCATGGGAATGCTGTTGTCGTGTCATTTTACTTCACGTAGTTGTGAGGGTTAAAGTGGATTTACTCTCAATCAACAGATTCCACAATTGTTGTCTCCATATTAGTATGTAAATATATGTGATTTTAAGAGCTTTTCTATGTACTAGTCTTGGAAAAGTGTTCTAACATTCTTTTTTACTAAAGCTGAAAAATGTAGGCAGTTGGTTGGTGAAAATGCTTCATCACAGAGTGGCAAATTTACCTTTTTAAACTGTTTTGATGGGAGCACCGGAACAATGGCGTGTGCGGTGAAGGAGGGTGTGAAGCTCTATGTCTACACCATCAGGTCATCTCATGTCGAGAGAGCCAGGCATAAAGCAATTGAGGCTGCACTAGTTGATGCCCTGTCACAAGGCTTGAATGCTAAAGATGCAGCTTTACAAGCCCAGCAAGAGGGGAAAAAGGCTGCAAAACTGTCAACCCGAAAAGCCAAACGCATTTTAGGGCCCATAATTTCGTCTGGGTGGGATTTTTTTGAGGCAATATATTATGGGGGAACAATAACGGAAGGATTGCTTAGGGGAACTGGTACTCTAGTCGGAACTTATGCCGTTGGATTTTTCGGGGAGCAAAAGTTTGGAAGAGTTGGTTATCTGGTGGGAAGCCAATTTGGAAGTTGGGTTGGAGGAAGGGTTGGGCTAATGGTATATGATGTGGTTAACGGCATTGGCGTCCTCCTTCAGCTTACTGAGGCAGTGGAGACTATATCATCTGACAATGTCTCAGAGTCTGAAGCTAAAGATTATGTCAAATCTGTGCTAGAAACTGTACAGCCTCCTGAAGGGGGAAATATCTTGATTGATATAATATCTAAACTAGTATCTCAGATATTTCCTGAGACTCCATATGATTCAAAGAATCCAGAATCAAGCTCTGAAAGTTCTGAACCTTCTAAGGATTCTTACACTTATGAAACCCCCAACTATAGGGGCTCTGAATCTCCGGAGAACACCAATGACTATGAGTCTACCACTTATGAAAGCTTTGAAACACATGAAGAACTATAGATAACATGATTCCAGGCAAGTCCATTATATATTTATTGTTGAAATTGTGTTATTGAATGTAAACTAGATATGTAATCTCTTGATCTCGTTGTATATAATACTCAGAATAGTGGATCCGTAAAGATGGTAGAGGGAAATTGAGTACTTCCTCTGAACCATAGGAACATTCATGATAATTTCACACTAAAAAATCTGCATGTACATTTGATTTGTTACAAATGTACAATTTCCAATAATTTAAGCTTCTATATCATAAATGTTTCCTTACACGCAAATGTGTTTCCTCAACATTCTACACTAAGAATTGCTGTTAAAGTATTTTGTATATGAGCTTGAATTTACATGTCATTGTGGTCCCGTTTGGCGCAGCTTATAAGCTGCTTATAAGCTGAAAAAATTGGTATATATGTACTTTTTCTGAAAATAAGTAACTTATTTTCAAATTTGGAAATAAGATTTGGTCTTAAATTTCTAAAATAAATATTAATTTTCAAAAAAAAATATGAAAATACTTTTAAAAAAAAAGTAACTTATTACTTATAAGTTAAGCCAAACACCCCCTGTATTGAAGTGTCAGATATTCGAAACATCAAAATTTCGTATATATGCAAAGCATATACTAACGACTTGAAGTAGCTAACCAGTTAAATTGTCCTTTTGAACATTGAAGAGCTAGAATTGGATTGAATTGCCTTGTTCTAGCTTTGAATATGATATGATTCGCTGTTGTCTAAATTTGAAAATCACTAACAAGGTGATCGCTTGTAATAATAGTTAAAAACAATGATATGGATAGGTTTGGCTCTTTTTCAACTCATCCTATTTTATATTATGCATATCTTATACGCATCTGACCAATGTAATACATTATAAACTTTGTGATGGTTTTGTAACCTTCTTCGGCTACAGAGTCTAAAGGCTTCAGATCACAGAGTCTCTATACACCATTAAAAGTATGTTGTTCATGTAATTCAATATTAAACTGCGGAGTCAGGTGATTTAAAGAGGTTGGGGACGGGGGTACGACAATCCAATATATATGGAGAGAATAGCCATTTACATTTGATAATGAAATTTAAGCACCTACCTAGAAGTTGTAAATTTGATGACAATTGTAAGAGTAAATACATATACATATGCGGTCCCCTCCCTCTCACCTCAATTGTCTTGGCCTCTTATCATCTCACAGGCACTTGTTTTCACAACTATGATATTGATCCTTTGGCTAATTTGAAGGCGAGCCGCTTGGTCTCATCTAATCCTGAACTATCCAAACGGATGTTTTTCCACACAACTGATGTTATGAATGTAACAAGTGCTTTGCAAGACTATGAGGTTGTGTTTTTGGCTGCCCTGGTGGGGATGGAAAAAAGTGAAAAGATTGGTGTTATTGATCATCTGGCCAAGTACATGGCTCCGGGAGCGATTTTGATGTTACGAAGCGCACATGGCGCACGGGGTTTCCTGTATCCGGTCATTGATCCAAGTGATCTTAGAGAGTTTCAGGTTCTATCAGTTTTCCATCCTAACGATGACGTTATTAATTCTGTTGTCATAGCACGTAAATCTTTTAGTGATCAGCGACATCCTGGAGGTGCAATGCACACTAGTAAATGTTGTGAGGCGCATGGCTTTAATTCACTCAATCAGATTAGTATGCTGGAGAAAATAACTGTGGAGGAGAATTAGCTTTATTTAACGAAAACTATTCCAGTTTCTATATATCTAGTACTGTTATTGTTTGTTACTTTTCTGTATGAACTGATGCTTCACTTGCAACTGGAACTGGAGGGTGCTTTTTATATGTTTCATCATAGATTTATATATGGATGTAATGTTTTGATTATTTGCGAGAATGAAGTGTTGTGCCTTTTCATCTAAATTTTATCAGTGTAACATGATGGATGGACTTAGTAACATGATGCTGAGGTGTTCGAATATTTGGAGAGTATGTGCATATCAGTACGTGAGTATCATTAAAACTTTGCTTGCCTTAAAAATGATATATCATTCAACTACCATCTTGAGAAATAAAGTAAAACATCGTATAAAACACGAGCCAACAGTCATCAAAGAGTTGCTAAGCTATTTTTTTTAAAATATGACTTCAGATGCTTAAGCTGGAGTTGTCCTCGTTACTTAAACTAATAACGCTTGATATTTACTTGCCGATTTCAGCTCTAATCAATAATTAACAAGCAATGAATATCCTGCAGAGAGATAGAAGAATACTGTAAGTAATGAAATTGGAGAAATGTTTGAATTTTTACCAAGTGCTCCGCTAAGCTCACATTACCAGAACTAAATCAGAAATTTGACCGACTCAATCAAGAATTTACACAGATTACGAGAGTGTGCCAAGCAGAAAGGTTAATCACATAACTATAGCTAATGAGGAGAGGAGAATGAGACCTTTGAGTGGTTGTGTCATTAGTTACAGAGTTCTCCATAGAGCGGTTTTAGCCTTTATGTATATATTTTGATAACTAAAGATATTGCTACTGCTATTGATATAGTTTTGGCACTATAAAGCACATCAAGGCAAACCAAATAATCCAACATCCTAGTATTCTGAAAATCTTTAAGAACAAATATCTTTAAATTAGTTTTTATATCGTGCTGATCAATACATCAATTGTTAGCAAGTATGATCTGAGAATCAGTATCACATGTTCAAGCACTAGAAAGAAGTACACAAGATAAACAAGCAGCTGAATCAATAAACCAAGTAGATTTCATGAATCTATGGCACAAACACATTCACAATCTTGCACAGGTACATAGAAGAATAAGCATCTGCGAATTAAACATAATTGTTATTAAATGCCCTCTGTTTCTCCTAGTACAGAAGGCATACTTTTATTTTTTTGGATTAATAGAAGGCATACTTTTAAAATTTAGCCAAAATGAATAGAGTAGAATCAACTAAGCATTCAATTAATGAACAAGGTTCCTCATAATTACTGATTATGGGCTTTATCAAACTTTGTTCAAGGTGCATGTATGAAAAAATATTGAGAAACATGTACATTACTCACATGAATTACAATATGATACTTTAAAAAAAGCATGTATATAACGAGTATGTTGTAGAACATGTATGACTATGTATAAAACATACAGATGAAGGAACGCCTACTTACCTAAACTAGTTTAAATATCAATTTATACAACTTGATCTAGACAGTTTACCAGAATCAAATTTCTTGGTCAAGTAAAGCAAGACTCTCCATGTAAGAACAATCCACAGCATACAAGCATGCATCAAGTCCCAGATCCTGAGCTTGTAGGTTCTGAAGATCAAGTGAAACCAGTTGTTCCTCATCCTTTACAAACATAAGCTTCTTATTCTTCGTAAGTCCCAGTGGCCTGACTCTCATAGGTGCCGAAACATTGATGGTAAATAGCTTTGACCAAGATTTAGTGACACCATATTCACTCATTACCCATATATAACAACCTTCAAATATGTGATCCGCTGAACGAAATGGCACATATAAAGATAATAATTCCTTGAACTCCAGAACACAAGCATCTAATCTAGAACAGTTCAGAGGGAGTGCTATCTTTCGAAATACTTCATCAACAATATCAAATGCCATTATAAAGTCATTCACCGGAAACATATACTTCCCCAACTTACCAAGCCTATAAGGTTGAGCCATCCAGTGAAGTGCTCCATTAACAAACGGCACTGAAGCCGAACTACAATGTGCAATAAAATCAACATTGACCCCAACCCTTCTCCAAGATCCCATTTTTACACTATAAACCTCAATTTCCGGGGCCACATCCTCTTTAAAGTAAAGAATTCTAACAACCTTGAAGTCACTAGTCTTATAATCATAGCCAAACCCCGTGACACGCTTAAAAACAATAGAATCACGAAGAATCAACTCCGAATTATTTAAATTCTTGAATTTCCTTATAGAAATATTCCAAAGGTAAACAACATGCCCAAAAGCATTAGGATAACACTCTGTCAAACAAAGTACTCCATTACATGAATTCACTATCTCAACATTCATATTCCTAGTACAAATGGGCAACTCCAGTTTTTCAAGAACATCCAAATTATCAGGAGAAATAACAAAACAAAAGTATTTATCACCAAAAGGCTTAAATTTGCATGGGGTAGCTAGTAAACAGCCATGATCATCACTACTTTTCATATTATTCTTAGCTAAATAAATAGAATGATTAAGATGTGCAGAAATAAATTGAGGATCTTTGATGAGATAATACCAAGATTTGCAGATGGGAGTGAGTTGAATAAGAGATTTAACCGGAAGGAACAATAAAATCTGAGCCACAATCTCAACTGGAATATATTTTGGTGAAGGTAAGCTTCTGGGTTTAGCACAATCAATCCCACAAGTCCCCTTCCATAAATTGCTAAAGCTTTGACCCATTAACCTTATCTTATGCTACTTGCTATTCTTGTATAAAGAAGATAGACTTATCAAGTAGATTTTGTAATGATCTTTGTATATTTTAAGCAGACTTTTCAAATGTAATGAGACTTGACTTGAGACTTAAGAGTGCGATAACTCACAAGTACTTAGAAGTCTACAATCCCTCAAAAAATAAAATAAGCGCTAGAAGGAGGGGTCGAACCTCCGACCTTGTGGTTAACAGCCACACGCTCTAACCAACTGAGCTATTCCAGCTATTGTGAGGAAAATATTTAATATTCAATTTGAATTATGTACACTTCTCAACTGCGCCTTTTTCAATNTTAATCGGGGCCTTGTTCAATCGTTCCGATACAGATTTAATCTTATACATTTAAGCAAGGCGGCAAACCCAATGCTAAANGCCTTTTTCAATCGTTCCGATACAGATTTAATCTTATACATTTAAGCAAGGCGGCAAACCCAATGCTAAACTGATAAACCATTAGTTTATTTGCTGATCAGAATATGTCATTCACACCGGATTAATCATTCCTTCATTTTTCTTTGATTAGTTTAATAATTTTATATGTTTTTGTTTCGGATTTTTTACACACACAATTTTGATGTCTGCCATGTTCCCGTGCTTTTTGTGACACTATTCAGTATGTATTTTAATTTCTTGCTTCTGGTCTATGAATATAATAATCTATATTGATGTGGTTTAATATATATATATATATATATATATATATATATNTATATATATATATATATATATATATATATATATATATATATATATATATATATATATATATATATATACTTCCCCATCCTTGTCTTTGTTTTCAAAATCTATATATTTCGTTCTTTAAGTTTTGACCCATGTGCCACATATATTACTGATGGATTGTTTGAAATACTTTATGTATATTTTTATGAACAGTTCATTATACAAAATCTTTAATTCATATGCATAAATTCGTTAACTTTAGTGTTTAATATTTGTGGATGGATATTGGAGTGTGTGTTTGCAGTGTGCGTGTATTTATCTGCAAAGTGTGTGTTTGTGAGGAGTGTGTGGTCTAGTGTGAGTTTGGGTGTAGGAGAAAGATTGACACAAAGGTGTGTAGGTATGACCGTATGGGTGAGTGTGTGTGTGCGTGTGTTGGTGTTTTTTAAATGTTCTCGGGGATTCTCTGTGTTGTAGTATGTGTTTTGATCAATAGTTGAAGATAAAAAAATTTAGGAATATTGTTTTTGGGATTTTTGATTATTTGATTTTGTGATTATTGTATTATTAATATTTTCGATTATGTTATTTTGATTTCGTGATTAGTGACATTATTAAATGTTAATTGATATCATAATTGTATTGCTTATTATATTTTATTATCTTTTTTATTCTTTTAAATTGTACCTAATCTCTTGCATAGTTTATATACCACTAGTTTTGGTTTTTGACCATTAGTATATATTATCTTATTGTTTTTTGATTTTATTATACACGCAACATGCATGCGTTGACATTACGAATTTGGAGTTATATCTAGTTTAATATTTTATTTTTTTAAAATTAGATTAATTATTTTAGATCTATTTTCGATATTCATTTATTTAATCTTAAATCTAGCGAGTGTTTATATGATCGGGGTTACTTTATTTTAAACATAATAAATCTTACCTAAAAATAGACAATTGATTGACAACGACAATGACTTCAGTTACTTTTTTAAAATGGAAGTTTTTTTAACTTTAAATTGCAATATTTATTTCTCAATTTTAAGAGATAGAGAGATATAGTCTATTTTGTACTCCCTCCGTTCCTAAAAACTTTGCTCAGTTTGACTTTTGACACTATTTATTGTAATTGATTGACTACTAATTTACGCATAATTTATAAGACAAAATATAGTCATGAGTGGTATTGTTTGATTCGTATTTGTGAATACTTTAATACAGTGAAGTTTTTATATTTAATACTAATACGAAATTAAAAAATATTAACAATCAAAAGTGTGCGTTGACAAACGTGTTCAGTCAAAACAACAGGAAATGTTTTAAGGAATTGATGGAGTACCATTTATGGGGGTCATGATTAATGACGTATATTTTGGCCTTCTAAGAGACAATCAAGTGTCATTTTGATAGTTTGTCTATTTCATATAGAATTTTTAAAATTCAATTTTTTTTAATTATTTATATTAATTCCTACTCACCTAGTAGTGTGTTATTTGACATGTGCAATCAAAGGGATCTCTTTGGTTGGATTTTGATTTTTTCTTCACTTTAATTTATATTAGTTTTGCTTTCAAAAAGTCTTATAATTTATTTTTTCTTTTATTGAATTTTTAATTCAAAATTTTGTACTTTTTATTTAAATATTTTAAAATATATATGTTATTTCCATCATATAATTTTATCTTATCTTTTTTCATAAATGATTAACCATATTATTGAGATTTATGTATTTCTTTATTTCTCTTATTTTTCAAGTATACGTGAAGAGGGGATATTTTACTTTTCAGATAATAAAGTTTTATCGTCTAAGCGTCCGGAGACATCTTACGCATGTCTTTCGGTTATATGATGAGATTTTTTGGATGAATGAAAACCTTTGAGGATTATTGTATTTTGATATAATTCAATTTTGGATGTAGTTCTCCAAATAAAAAAATATATATTCAATTTGAATTTTAATAATTTTTGTAACTTCATTAAAATTTGGGTTTATTCAACAATTTTTTTTTTGAATCTTATGCTATCTAATCAAAATTTTAAAAAATTTGGAGTATACAATTCTGAATTTATATAATTTTAAAAAATATAGAGTATTCAAGGTGGATTTAAGCATTTTTAAAATTTGATCACATTTAAATATTTACCAATTTTGAAGTATTTTATAAATTGATAGATTATGTTAGATCGTATAGTAATTTTTAGAATTTTAAAAATTCGACATAAATTTAAGAGGGGACATTTCTCAGATGCAAGGTCAAGTTACGTGTGGATAGAATGCAATGCTTTGTTGCTGTTGCCTATTCATCCAATTAACACAAATCTTTGGGATTAAAAACTTAAAATACACCGTAAAAACTTGCTACAATATTGTTAAAAGGGTTTTGGTTTTGGAAAAAACTGCTTTCAGTTTTTGCAAGAAATAGTTATCAGTTTTATCATCAAACTTTCTCAAAAATATTATTTTTATATATTATATCTCAAAATATGCATAAATCAAAAAAATTATCAAACAATCGACTGATTTTCCTAACACTTTTTCCACCAACATTTTTTCTCACAGCACAACAGTTTTCAACAACAATCTCAAACGGAGCCTAATTCAATAAGGGGCACGATTATTTAAATTTAGAAATAAAGTAAAATCTCAATTAAATAATAATCAATAAATTAATATTTTCAAGATTTAATTGCATTTCACATCCCAATGGTTTGGACTAATGACACTTTAGTAATCTTGTAAAATTCATAATAAATTCAATTCAGTTCGGATTTCGATGAATTTTGATGATTCAAAAATCATTTTTAATTGTGTACAACTTTCATTTATAATGTTTCCTCATATTATATTTTAAACTATTCTCAAAATAATAAAAAAAAAATTAGAAATAATGTTTTAATATACAAATTTATTAAACGTTATTTTATTTAATTCCCCTAGAAATTTTGAACCTTATTGTTTTGAAAAAACCTTTTCGTTCTCTAAAACTTTCGTTCTTTAAATTTTTCCAGAAAATGTCGTTTAGAGGGTCAAAAAGAATTTACAAATTCATTAAGTGTATGTTTTATTTAATTTCAATTTCGTTATAATCCCGAAAAATTTGAGCCTTATTATTTTGAAAAGATATTTTCGCCCTCTCCAACTTCCGTTCTATAAAATTTTTGAAAAAACATTGTTTAGATGGTCAAAAACCTCAAATAAAATTCTGATTATAATTAAATATTTTTAATTTCCTAAATTACCCCTAACATTTTAACGAAAAGAGTGCAAAGTGCGGCGCCCAAAATAGATGTGAGATGCATTGTGCAATTATCTAAAGTATGAGTATTAAAGTGTCGTTATTTCAAACCATTGGGATGCAAAATGCAATTAACTCTATTTTCAATATAGATTTTTTATCCCAACATAATAGTAACGGTGCATCTTTTATCTCGATTAATTAATAATTTCAATAAATTAATAAAATTTATTAAGTTCCAATATTGTTAATTTATAGAGGTTTTATTGTAGTATTAATTTGAAAACACAGTTAAACTGGTTAGGAAAAAGTTAAAAAAATAGTTATATATATTAAATTAATTAATAATATATAATGCACAAGTTATTGTATATATATTATTTTCAAAATTATTGTATATGTATTATTTTTCAATAATTTTAAAATATAAAATTTATGTATTTATATTAAATTAAATTAAAAATTATTGGTCAATTAACTAGTTGAACTCTAAATCAATTAATTTATATATTTAAATAAAATGAAGAAGAAAATAAATGAAAAAAGGGAAGAAATTACATAGATAAAGGTTAGTTAGTACTTAGTGGGCAAGATGCGTACCTCAAATTTATAAAAATGTTACTAATAGTTATTGATAATATATATATATATAGAAGCAAGTGATCAAATAGAAAATAATTTAGAATAGAAAATAGAAAATAAGATCTACACCACATATTCAATCTAATCTAATGGCAAAGGGGAACATTCATACACAAATTAAATACACCCTCACACACCCAATCCCACATAATCCCTCCGTTTTTAATTTGATTTTTCCCGGTAATTAGTGAAGTTTTTTTCAAATCTAACTTCACCACATTTTTCTCCTATCTCCTAACAATTAGTTTGCATATCATATGTGACATATTTCGGTGACTTTTATTTTTTCGGCGATTTCCATTATTTTTTGTAAACCCAGGATAAATAATTTAGGGATTTCTGTAATACAAATTAGTGATTTCTATAATACAAATTAGTGGTTTCTGTANTCATATGTGACATATTTCGGTGACTTTTATTTTTTCGGCGATTTCCATTATTTTTTGTAAACCCAGGATATATAATTTAGGGATTTCTGTAATACAAATTAGTGATTTCTATAATACAAATTAGTGGTTTCTGTAATAT